>CAJPEX010000184.1:18851-148444 GCA_905338405.1 Notodromas monacha | reverse complement strand
TAAGGAGTTAAGAACCGCAAGAGTAGTCACTCATAACGGTCCCATTTATTTATCTTAGTTATTCTTCTAAAGTAAAAATAATTGAAAATAGGATAACAGCATAGTAAAAGTCAAGCATGAATTGTAAAAATTAAAATGTTGTACCTTTGGCTACTCTTGTGCACTGCTTCCTAAATCTCAGCTGATGTTTCATGGATTCCTTCAGTTGAGGTTTGTATAACTGATTTTTTAATCAGTACTAGATTAAATCATATGAACCAATTATTATGTTAGGAATAGGCTAAGCTATTTATACATTGGGTCAGGTCAGTCAGGTGTTAGATTAGGCTTAAATGTGTCTTGGGTGCTGAATTTGATCAATTGTGGCACTTGTGGGTGATGTATTTAGCCACTGGAATTGACTAATTATAACCTGTCTTAGGCTAAGTCATGGTTAAAAACCTTATTCAATCAATTTTCTGGAGCAGTTTGAAAATTATCAGTCCCCTTTTCATGGCTATGATGCGTTGTCAAGCAAGTCTCTCTTTCTTTAGTCTATCATAGACCGCAAGTCATATACTGTACTGTACTGTAACTGCATAATTTATCCCCTTATCTGTTGGAACATTTGGTGTGAGGTTTTTTTTTGGGTTCCCAGGTGCAGAAAATCAATGCTTTGCTTGAGGCTCATTTCTCCAGGCCACCCTGGATGTGTCGCCTTGACCTGAAAGTAAACAAACAAAAAATACGGAAAACCCAATGGGGTTTTACCATTTGATTTTTTTTTTTTTTTGCTTGACCCTTCAGAGGTTTGCTTTGGTGTCCCCATTTCCATGGCTACAATCCAGCACACTCGACTGGTTCCGTTGTAGTTTGAAATCTCTGGATTTCCGTTTCCTGGTGACCCGGAAATGCAATCACTACGCGGGGGGTAATTCTTTCTTCTTTTTTTTCAAATTGTAGAAGATAAGGATGTTCATTTTGATGGAACTTTAAGGTGGACCCTTTTGTCGTGATCCTGTCTATGTAGCAAGGAGAAACTGATGATGATGATGATGATGAAAGAGAGGCACGAGCTTTCCTCTTTTCTTCCTTTCCTGGAGGAGGATTTCATGCAGAGTCTTGTGGGGGTGTTGCTGCTGGCTAGGGGACGAAGGAAACAGATGTGGTTCTAGCAAGAAGCGAATGCAACATGGAGCAAGGGAGAGAGAGAGAGAGATAGATGGAGGAGGGAGGGAAGGAAGAGAGAAGTTTGGATGTGAGAGGCATGTTGGTGCCTGACATGCTGGTTGGCCTGCAAAAAACTGGGGTGTGAGGGATCTAAAAAGCAGCAAAACTGCTAGTGTCATCAGGGTAATTATGGAGTGGGTCAGCAGTTACTTTCAAGAGGTATATAAGTACATGATTTACATTTCCTGAAAAGATAGAATTCCAATGTAAAAAAGGCCTTGGTTGCATTTGTACTTGATTATTTGGGGGCCTATGGAAAGGATGCAAAGTAACGGGTTACCTGCTTCATTTCCATCTTCTGTATTTTTTTGGGAACATTATTTCAGGTCATCACCGAATTTTCTTCTATGTGTTGATTACTTTTAAAGTATTCTAGACTGGACTTGGTTATTAATGATATTTGATTATCTGCCCTAAGAAACCAGGCCATTGCCCTGCCTAATTAAAGGTCACCCAAGTGCTGTAGCCAAGTATGCCATATGAAAAGTAATGTCAAATTTTGTGTGAAATGATGTTCTTGACAAGAAACAAGTTTATTTTTCAAGGGACACTTTTTGGCTGAACTCCTGCTGTGGAAAATGACATTTTCTTAAAGTTCAAGTTGTCCAAAAATAAACTCCAATTTGAAGGACTTCACTTATCCTTTTAGAAATGTTTATGAGAATCTTGATTTTGAATAAATGTGATCCCAGGAAGATTTTTAAAAACAAAACAGATATTTGTGCTGTAACTGAATTTACTTTGGCAAGATTCCATGGAATTGTTGAGGTATGCAAAGTGTGATTGATGCCTTGAAACTAATTAGCATCTACTTATCGGCTTGCTTTTCAGTCAGGAAAAAATTTTTTTGGAAAACCAGGGAGGTTAATATTTGGCGAGTTGAAGTTGGAGAGGGAGAGAATTGGATCCACTCCTCTCCGGGTATCATTATTGACCCGGGAGATCTCTCCCATGCTTTTGTTCCAGGGCAGGGGCACACGTACACCGAGGTCTTCCTGGTTGGGCCCTGCCGACTGACAAGTGCCTGGAGCATGCGTCATTGCCCCGCTTTCCAGACATTGTTAGGCCCGTCCCTGGCTCGGGCCACACTCTGCCCTGGGCACTGGCCCTGCCTGCACTTCACTCAGCAACCTCTTCTCATGGTGTGCGCTTGGTGGGCTACAACTATATAGTTGCACTGCTCCCATTTGTCTTCTCCTTTTACTCTCATTCTCAAGAAAAGTGTCAACAGAAAAATTTTGAAATTTATTCTGTCACTAATGGAGGAATGATGCCAGAATCCTGTGTTGAAATTCCACCAAACCCTCTGAAGACACATTTTTTCCAGTGATTTGCTGCTTGCTTCATAAAGTTTCAGTCAACACTCAATTGTGAGGCTTCCCACAATTCAGTATTCTGGCCATGTTCCAAGATTTTATTTTGTCAACAATATACATCATCCAGTTACAGTGAATATATGTCGTGAAGCATAATTTTCCCTCTTGCCAGTGAAGATTTCTACTCCAGGTTTGTATCCTTCACTTCAATTTTTTTTGCTTTATGTCTGTAGATTATGTTTGAGATTATTCAGCAGCCATGGAGGACTAGTTTTTTATTTGAGCAGACAACCATCAGTAAACCGACAAGACTGCAGGTATTTTTATGACATTGTTAGTCTGGTTTAAGAGCCTAAATGGTTGACCCATTTCCTTTGCCATGATTCTCACCGAAATGCATTAATTAATTGCACTACCAGTATTATACAGCACTGTATCTTATTTGAGTCACTGCATGGTGGTTCTTCTGTAATTCTTGATGCTACTGTTGCTATAATGGTTACTTTTCTCTTGACAACCTGTCCCAATAAAGGATTAATTGGAAAAGATCCTTGGGCACTGTATTGCATGTAAGCCTTCAGTTCCTGTGAAGGTGAAAAGCATAATTTTCCATTTTCACATTTGTGGTGGGTAGGATCATGTAAGGAACAGCAGATTTATTAAAAACTGGGAGTATGCTCCATGTTTACATGTGGTTGATTTGGTGTCACAGAAGAATCTGGGTTTACTAACTCTTTGGGTTGGTTGCACTGTGGGTGGCACAACAAAATTTTGATGGTAATCTGATAAAAGTTTCATTCAGAAAACACAGACATGTATCCTTGCAGGAAAGAGGTTCTTGTACCTTTTTGATGATTAGTGTGGAGGGGGGGGGGGGTTTAACCAGCTCCGCGAAGTTGTTATTTTCAAGTTAACTGTATAGACTTGCGGTGCTAGTTTTGAAATGAGGTGACCTACTTAGTGTAATCCGACCGGAGGGGAAGAAAGGGGGGGGGGAAGAGTGTTGAAAGGGGCGCGGCTTGTATCGTGATGCCAATCCTGTGTTCCCGGGGATTCAATTTGGGCTCGTTAGGAGGGATTTGTGATGCGTCCCTGTCGCCCGGAAAGAAAATGTGGGTGCAGAGAAGAAGACCCGCTTCCTGAGTTTCCTCCTTCGATATCTAGTCCATGTGTTGGCGGAAGCCGTATAGGAAAAAATGCGGCGCTGCGCTGCGCTGGCAACCCTGCGGTGCATTGCGGCAGAGAGGGAGGCGCGTCATTGGTCTGTAAAGATGCCGGGACTGCGACGCGGCCATCTGGCGGGCAAGGCGGGCGACGCGCAGTTGGGTCGGGGCTGTCGGTCGGTCGGTCGGTCGTGTTTGAGCAGCGCGTGCGATGAGTTCAGTCAGGCGCCGTGCGTCCCTTCGAACCGTTGCATATTTCTTGGCCCCGCTATGTGCAGTATAACGGAATGGTGAAGTGACGGATTGTTTGTTTCCTTGGCTTGATCAATGCGTCGCGTTTTATTAAGCTCTTTACATTCTAGAGAAATCGGGCATACGAATCTCTTACATTCCTTTTTGATGAGGTACAGGACTAACGCGATTGCACCACCTTATCACACCGTGTTCCCGATGTGGTAGAACTGCAATCAAGCAAACAGCATGAACTGTTCGTTTCTATCTTCTATGAACAGTTACTCTAACTGCTCTTGTTTGCGAGTGCAATGAATCTTGTTTAACGTGTCTCAATGAAGTATAGTTCGCCTCCGAAGTGTGGACTGGAAATTTAATCGTTGATGAGCGCATGATTTCGAGAGGCATCTTTTATTTTGCTGCCTGTTCGGTCTTGAAATTTCAAGAAGCACTGATCGTAAATTTCAGTAGAAATTTAATTATTTAATATCTCCCCACGCTGGATTAAATGGGGAAATCGAAGTTGTAAGCAAGACGGATTTTACAAAATTTTAGAACTTGGCGCGGTAACCAGGTTGAGGTTGTGTCGTTGTTTTATTTGACAAGGAAAAGTGTCGATGGAGAAACCAGAATTAAATTATATCTCTGGGCCAGAAGTTCGAAACAGTAAATCAGAATTGAAGGGAATGATCGATTCAAGAGGTGAACGCGATTCGTGTTCGAATTAGCGGAGAGTTTCGGAATTTATTTTCCGACATGGTTCTACACCGCGGTACGAGCATTGGTTATCTCAGATCCTTTTGCTGTTAGAAGATATTTGTGGTTAAATTATTTTATCTTTGGTGCGGTGATTCATGTCAGAGTATAAGCGACATGGTGTCAGCGTTTTGCGTGATGTATTAAGCCCCTTTTCATAGTCAGCGCGAACAGGGCCATTCAGGGAGTGACAGGCTGGCTGGGAAATTTTCTTGAATCTAGAAAGCACGAACAATAGGCTAGACGCTGGAGAAACGACGTACAGTATCTTAGTAGAGGACATGCTTCCTGTGAGGTGGAAGCCCTACACGATAATGCGGCGCGCAGCGCTGGCAACCCTGCGGTGCAATGCGGCAGGAGGGAGGGGCGTCATTGGTCGATATATGCGCTAGGGCTGCGACGTGGCCATCTGGCGGGCAAAGCGGGCGATCCACTGTTCAACAATCCACGGCTGAGTGATCGCGCGGGAATTGTGTGGCTTTCAGTTGGACGTGGAATCCCTCGAGCTTAACATCATGTATTCCGACCTGAGTGTCATTTTTTGAAGTGAAACGAGATTTGTTTACTTCCTGTGAAACTCGAGTTACTTGACCCGGCTGGACGCACATTCTTTGATCCCACGTAATGCTCTTAATTCTCGTGTGATCATGGCCGCGCGTATAAGAGTAGGAAGAAGCCGGATGCCAAGGCTTACTTCCTTCACTTATTGAGCGGCTTCATCTTTTGTGTTCGAGAATGCTGTAAAAGACGTGTAACAAAAAAATATTTATATATTTTGCTTGTTCGCAGGCTCTCTTGTTTCTCGAAACATTCTCGCGGATTTTTGTTTCCCAACGCGGCACCTTAACCGGTGATATAAATTTAGTTCGGTGCTTGCGACTGGGCGCACTTTTTCTGTAGAAACCGAGCGAAGACACCCGGATTTTTATTCAGCACTATGGCAGATCAGCTGACGGAAGAGCAAATCGCCGAATTCAAGGAGGCATTTTCCCTGTTCGATAAGGACGGCGATGGCACCATCACCACCAAGGAATTGGGCACTGTTATGCGATCCTTGGGTCAGAACCCCACCGAAGCAGAATTACAAGACATGATCAATGAGGTAAGTTTTTAATTTCTTGTACCCGATTATTTGTTGTTTTCTTTCAATCGTGTTTGACGCCAGTACGTACACTTGATGTGCGTCTGACTTTCCGTAGTTCTACGATTCGTTATCTTCCTTCGTGATTCATGCGCTCGTTATCCCGAACAGCCCTGAGCATCCTGGTGAAATTGTAGTTTGGTGAGAGTTTCATTTGTATTTTAGCTGGGTCATGTTGCCGAGAAATCCGTCGTGTTATCTAGAATTCGTCCCTAGATCGGAATTCATCAAGGATTCAAGATAGCTTTGAAGTGAAATTCTGTAATGTCATGTGTTGAGTGAGTTGTGATGGCTTGCAAGAATCTATACGTTAATCTGCGGATCATGTTCATACGTCAAACCTCGTTGGCGGAGGTCAAGGGATCACATGATTTGAATTCTGGGTCAGCGGGAAAATGTATGCAACAGTCTCTTGACCGGTTTATCCTCATTTTACCACCGGCATCAATGCTGAATACTTGACATTTAGAGATATATCTTGGCTGTTTAGCACATTTTTGCCAAGTCGTCGTACCGTGTCCAAGTACCGTTGAATGTACAGCATTCTGTAGAATTTTTTCGAATTCTTACGTGAGTACCGTATAGTTGACCTTACTCAATCAGACCGTAAACTGCAAGTACAGTATTGTTCAGTTCTGTATAGTAATATTAATCCGGCGGATCCTGGATGTATTTCCCTTATCTTTTTGTTGTAACCCATATGATATAATGGCGAGGGCGGTTTCCAAATCGTCATGCAGGTGCCACATCACTCTCGAAGTACAGTATGTGTATGGGAAAGTATGGAAGCTGAGGAATGTTAAATGCATTTTGGGCGACACCTATGCGGTGAACAGTAAATAGTGGGCTGAGGAACAAGTCAATAAGAATTTGAGAACAGTAGGTTTTATCTTGCTGTGGTGAAAGTACGATGTAAATAATTGCCAATTATATTCGCCGTACAAGAAAATAATCACCCACGATTTTTCTTGGGTCGTAGAACGAATACAGTTCTTGAGCCCTTTCGGTTCAAGGAACTGGGGCCTCCGAATTGAAATTACGGAAGACATGAATTATGAAATGCCTTCGGTGTGTTTATCCTTACACTCTGATCGTCATGAATCATTTCTGAAAGTAGTTGATTTGAACAGTACTGTACCATGAATCTTTTTTTTTTCTGCGGAATTCCCGAACATTTGGCAGTTGTTGATGGAAATGAATTAACTTGGGCGACATCTACGCTGTGTTATGCGGAGACATGCGAACGAAGAACAGTGATGAACCGGTAGCATGAGATGGACTCTCCATACGAATCTCCATTCTTTGGATTGACGTTTTTTTGTGTGTCCCAGATACATCCGGACAACGGAAGTCTCTCTTCAAAGAATTTTTTCTGTTCCTTGAATTTTGTTGTAGAGGGAGTCCACCTTCAGATAGATTTTGATGGCGAGTTTAGCGTTCAAGTACTGTTCTGTGGTTTCTCGAACCTTTTTCACCCGCGGATTCCCTTTTCTTAGAATCAGTATTCATTACGGAACCCGTCAGGCATATTCGGTCTCTGGACTAGAGTGGAATTCGTTGTAATTCATGTGATTTGTAATTTCTGTGTACGGTGGGGAAAAGGGATGCGGACGTAATTAGGGCTTGGACCTTGTCCCTATGTCGGAGCGTCCTTATTTCGGATGCTCGGATCACATTTCCCCATAGACATCAATAGGAACATATTTAATTGGTTCTCCTGTTTTATCAAAAATAAGGAATAAAGTCCCCAAAAATTGAATAAAATATTGTTTTCCAACTTTAAGATGCAGGAAATAGCTGTGCGGAAAGAAAAAAATCACCACGCAGACACTGATCTTTTTGCATCAGAAGGAGCTCAAGAAGCAAATAACCAGAGTCTAGCTTTACTGTAAACACGTGATGAAAAAAAATCGAACTAGAAAAGTACAAAATTAACTTGTTTTTGATCATGAATTAGGGTACTTTCATAATGAAGTTCATTTTTATTTATTTTTGAATATAAATCGCTCCACTTGTTCAAAGAGGTATCCGCATTTTCAAAATTCTTCTTTTCTAAAAATGCTGGGAAAGGTTCCGTGTCTCGAACCATTGTCCAGATGTCGGATCAGATTTTTTTCTAGTTCCAAATGTCTATAAGTCGAAACCCTCACCAATGTGTCTGTGCGTCCGTATGTCGAGGTTCCATTTTAAAAATTTTATGGAGTTGTCGACGAACTCTCCTGAATAGCCGTGGTGTGTCTTTTCGGCGTATTATTCATGACTGAAAAACGAACTGCTAGATTTGATATTGAATTTCTGACTTGAATTCGTGAGCATGCGAGTTCCTAGAAGCATGCTCGATTATCCTTTATCCCCGGGCCAGATAAGCTTCGCGTTTAAGGAGTGGCATTTGTGTGTCGTTGACACTCGGGCTTTGTTTTGCATTCCAGGTTGATGCTGACGGCAACGGGACGATCGACTTCCCCGAATTCCTCACCATGATGGCCCGGAAGATGAAGGACACCGACAGTGAGGAGGAGATTCGCGAGGCGTTCCGCGTGTTTGACAAGGACGGCAACGGCTTCATTTCCGCCGCCGAGTTGCGACACGTCATGACGAACCTCGGCGAGAAGCTCACCGACGAGGAGGTGGACGAGATGATCCGCGAGGCCGACATTGACGGCGACGGCCAAGTCAACTACGAGGAATTCGTCACCATGATGATGTCCAAGTAGAGACGCCAAAACAAACAAAACAAAAAATTAAGAAAAGCGGCGGTGGCGGCGGCGGCGTCCTGAAGTTCCCCCCTCACCGGGAGAATAAAAGGGGGGCGTTTTTTTGTGGGGAGGGGCGGCGGGCGACGGTGAACACGTTTTTTCGATTATACATTTGGCAAAAATCGCAAGAGAAGAAGAAAAAAATCATGAAGTCACGCGGTTCTTATTTTTTATCTTCCACTCGTGCTTCTTTTATTGCAAAAGAAAAAGAACTTATCCCCCGACACCTTCAGCTCTCACTAGGTACCAGCAGCCTAGTTAAAGTGAACCCAAAGTCTTGGATCGTAGTCTCGGTTGTTCCATTTTTTCAGCTGGGGTGGGTTGGTTATGGTGGTGGTGGTCGATAGCTGAAGGATGACGTTTTTTTTTTGGTGTGAGGGGCATTCACTTGGGTCCCGAACACACACGATCGGGGGGATTTAGAACGGAAACATGAGTGGGAGAGTGGAAAAAATGAGTTAACCAGTCACGAGTTTCTCTCGTTCCGAGTTGTTCCAAAATTTTACGGCGTTTTTACCTGCGCGATTTCTTCTGATCCATCATTTCATCCTTTTTCTCTTGGACGAGCGTGTTTTAAAGATTCAATCGAATTCTGATGTGATAAGAGGAAAAAATCAGACGGTTTTTCGCTGTTTTCGGTCGTCGTTTTTCGTCCCGGGGGGTTTTCGGTTTAAATTTTACTCGGAGGGGTTTTATTTCCTTTTATTATTCAGTTGAGTCGTTCCGCTCCGTTCTTTCTGATTTTGCAGACACTCGGCATTCCTCGCGTGGAAGTGGATTCGATCGTTTTTAATGCGGATACGATTATTTCTTGACCAGAACAAGGTGGTGTTTTGTTCGTTGTGTTTTTTTCGCCCCGGCCCGTGTTTTGGAGAGACGAGCGAGAGGAATGATTCATAGCCATGTTTTCTTTTATCCTGGATATTTGGTTCAAGATTCATTTTTTTCGTGGGAATTATGAGTTAACGCTTTTCTTTTCCGGTTTGGCGGTAGGATGAGACACGGTTTTCCGATGGAAGGCGGAAGTGCCCCCTATACCCCGGACGTTCCACATTGTTGTCATCATCGCCAGGTTATATTCGGAGAAATTTCCGCATGTCTCCTCGTTGGTTTTTTGCTCTTTCGCCCTAACTTGGACAAGAAAGGAATTCCTCCGGGCCTGATTTCATGAATAAATGCAAGAAATCAATTCCTATTGTCTTATGGCATTCGTCATTTACCTGATGACCTCATTAGAGCTTCAATCTCTTGAAGTGCGAATCATGGATGAATTGAGGTGTGTCGACAGAGTTCGTCACGTTTTGTCAGCATGATCTATGTTTTACGCGTTTTCCTTACGGTGAAAAGCTGTTATATTCCTTGAAGTGAGCTTCGCATTTGCGTTATCAGTTGGCTTGAAAATCATGAACCCTGCCTGGGTTTCATTTGAAATTTTGAATTACATTTAGGATTCGGACCTCTTGTTTGTATTTTTAAAGATGATGAGCACTTTCAGTACTGGTGAATATTCAATAAGGACAGTTCTACTCAGCTTGGGACAGCTGCATACCGTTATCCGCAGTATTCCCCGGAATTGCTTGGAAGCTTCAACGTCGAATGGAACTTGCATTTTTAAAGTTTTTTTTTTCTTCCTAAAGACATGCATACGAGAGAGTCATTTCTAATTCAATTCTAGCATCATTTTCACAAAATTTTGTATGATCGAATCCCTCAAAGAATGCGTTTTGCGAGAATGACAATCTGCTTTATTAAATTTAATGCAGTATGCGGATAAATGAACTTTCATAGTTCAGCTCAAATTTACCAAATAATTGAGCAAAAAAATCGTATGCAAACTGGTGAAGTAGTTTGTATCATTTTTTATTTCAGGAAACTCTAATACTGTACGTTATACGAATCAGTTACCACTGAAGTCAATGACGCCTGGGGGAAAACACTTTTTACAATTCTTAGAAGACTCCAAGAACATGTCAGTAGAACCAAATGAACCTTGATAAGTTCTGTGAGCAAGAATATTTTCAGTCTTGTCTAAAATACCATTCTTTTGTGCATGATCTACTACGATTCTGCAAAACTTATCGGGTTACAAGTAAGGATATCTTATATTTCTGACACGAATTGTAAAAAAAAAAAAAAACTTCGATTTCCACATCCAGCTATCATAATTGCCCACAGAAGAGGATATGTGGTGGATGAAAAAAAAGTATTGTCTTCAGGCGGTGCATAACACTTTTTTATGCGGAATGTTCACACACCAATTCAACAATCCCTGTACAATGACATTATCGGCTGCAGTCCACTGAACACTACAGTGTACCGAGAGTCCTCAGGAGATCTATCGAACAATCGTGCACCAGGTTAAGGTGTACAGACGATATATCAAGTCGTGTCACTTCTTCCAGGCAAATGATAATATTCAAGATGGCTTCCTTTGCCTCGCGTGGGCTTAGGTATTGATACTGGCAGCCACAACAACTCTCTGAAACTCCTCATAACTCATCCTATTGTCACCGTCAGTGTCAGCCTCTGCAATCATGTCCTGGATGTCACTCTCTGGGATAGACTCGCCCAGCTGGGTCATTACTTGCGAGAATTCCGAGGCCGTGATGAATCCGTCGCCGTCCTTATCAAAGAGCCTGAAGACAGCCTTGATTTCTGCGTCGGAGCCCGTGATCTCAGTCACGGACCTATCAGAAGCGTAGGAGATGAAATCCTGGAGTCGGATTTCCCCGTCGGCGTCCAGCTGCAACCGCTGCAAGATTTCCGCGATTTCGTCAGTGGTTGGGTCGTAGCCGAGGCTCTTGAGCACTGGTCCCAAGTCTGCGGCGACGATTGTTCCTGGATAATAAACGAAAGAGATGCTGGATCATTAATTGGTCTGCAACCCCTGGTTCGCAGACTGGCGCTAAGATCTGCTGTAGTTTTTTGCCAGTCCCCAGGAAATTTTCTCCAGCATTATAAATCTGCCGAAAGCAGCAATGAAAAACACGAATTATCTTTGTCTGGAATGTTGGCTTTAAATTATCCTAATACTACAGAAAAAATGTTCACTGGAATGAAATAAATTGTTTTAATTTTTCATTCTGAGAAACCTCCCTTCAAGCCAACCACTCCATTTTTTGAAGACATAATTCCTCTACAGCTGATTCATTGATTCTTATGCTAAAATTGTTTTGAATAACTCATGAATTCTATCAAGTAAAACTGTCCGCAGAAAACTTTTAAAACTTTGCCAGTTTGTTAGCATAAATTTTTCTTCTTGAAATTTTGCCAGTCTGAAAAATGTTTTATAGAAATTTGCTGGTCCATGAGCCAAAAAAGGTTGGGGAACACTGATCTAGATCATATTGAACATCCACATTTTTGCAAAAATGTTGTGGCTATATTCTCAATTCTGGTGGGAGGAACATAGCATGTACTGTAGTTCCCTCTAGCTCAGCATGATAGGATCTCATCAAATGGAGAGGATTTTACTGCATTGATGATGCAAATACGCAAGTCATCGATCGGGTTCTCAGCAGATGAACTTTTATTTCACGGCTATACTTATTTCAATGGCCCCTAATACATTTTGAGTTCTCGGACCAGCTGTAATCCAGCAGCCAATAAGGCTGTTGGATGTCTCATTAATAAAAAAAAAAACTTCCCCTCATTTTCAGATGCAGCAGCGGGTACATCTAAATATATATGCAGCAATTGTGTACAGCACGTGTATGCATAGTGTTGAGAAAACGAACAAAAATTTTCAAAATGCATTTCTGTTGAATCAGAAAAGCTATATAAATGTGCAGCAGAACCAGACGAACTTATGTTGAATTAAATATATATAACTTTTGAAAGTACAAAATACATTCAATTTATTGGCTAAACTGATTGGAATAGTGAATCCTCAATTTTGACTGTTTCCTTTATTCCTTCCTCAACAATCAGGACACATTTTCTGTTTTGTTTTCTTTACTACTGTATTTTAAGCAATAAAATTGAATCTTTCGATGATTTAGACATTGACGAAGTAGATAGAACAATTTTATGAATAAAATAAATTTCTAATCAACAAGCATGCGTTGGGGTCCTACACCGCCGTACTATACTTTAGTGCCAATATACCCAGTGAAGTATAAGCATATGCGTCATCTGTGAGAGGGGGTATCAAACTCTTTTGTGCGCTATGGTACCATGATGGCAAGAGGTCATTGTAAAGGTTCGTTCACCTGCGGTTATACACTTCCATTATTCCTGCATGGTATAGTGCGGATCATAATACTGTATGCGATAAATAATACCACTCGATTAAAGGCTGGAAATGCCATACATATTGAAATGCATGGCTGATACTTGCCGTAATGGCGTAAATGATCTCACTTGTCCGATAAGAAGGCGTATACAATACGATTATTATAGTACAGTATCACCTCTCGTAATTGAAACTGCTGAGTTCAACTGCTGCGTAATTCATAATAGTATAGCTATGCTGATGTAAAGTGGAAAGACTCACCCTTTCCGTCCTTATCATATGATTTGAATGCTCGGGTCAACTCTGCCACCTTCTCCGCGCCCAAGGTACTCATGATGTTCAAGCAGAAAAATGTAGAATTGAATAAATACACACAAACACACTGAACGGACAGAAACTTCGAATAAAAATTTTGTAGCGAGAAAATATAAGTCACGCTGTTCTCTAAAGAATGTATTGCTCTGAGGCTTCGCGGAATCACTTTCATAAGGTTATATTATGAGAACGACATCTGTACTACAAGAAAAAAAGGGAACTGAGAGGAAGCGTTCTCTCAAATCGCATGGGGAACTTGCGTTCGCACATGGCGTCGCGCCTCTGATTCTCTCAATGTTAATGTGAAACCAATGAGAAATCCGAAGTGTTGAACAGTCAATTACGAGCATTACCTGTGTAAAGAGCTACTTTGAATCATCTAGCTCCCCTCGTGTAGACCATCGATTGATTGAAGTGTATTCTGTTGTCACCTGATCGATCGTTCAGATTTAATGGGTGCGAAGCTTGTATGTGATTTGCTAATTTCCGCAGATCGTGCTGAAGACGCGTGATTACCTTCAAGATGGGTAATTCTGACAGCAAAACGCGTACAGTTGTAATCGAGAATGCTGCGCCCATTATGATATCCGAAGCGCTGCGTGCGAGAATGAGTGCCGGGTCTGCTGTGAATGAGCACAAGTCTGACGCCGAACACAGCCCCGATGATGTGCGGGTTGTGCCGACGCAAGCTGAAGATCGTCACTCTGGCTTTTACGACCCGATTGACCGGATGTCTTTAGGAGAAGAAACTGCCCTAGCCTTGTTGCGAATGCGAGAAGAACGGGACAGAGAACTTGCCCGTATGCAGAACGACTACGCCCAGAAGATCCGCAAGGCGGAAGACGACTTTGCATCCATTAGTAATATCAAAGAAGAGGAATATACGAAAGCTCTGAAGGAAACTGTAGAAATGTTTGACAAGCCGCGAATGCTTGCTTGTCCCGACATGGAGAAATCTGTGCTTGACTGCTATAAGGCTAATCCCACGGAAACCTTGATTTGCAGTAAAATCGTCGCCGAATTTCACGATTGCGTCGCGACGAGAAGAGTGCGTGATGCCTTAGAGCACAAGAATTCTCCTGCTCGTTCTGGTTGATACACGTGATAAGAGAAAGTGTTTGTAGTTATCCGCATGCAAGGCAAGCCGGGGTAATTGACCTGTTGTGGAGTCGTTGAGGTTTTTGGCTGGATGATGAGTTCGGGCTTCAATATGAGGCGGGAGAGAGATTTCATCTTTTTTCCCCGCTTTAGCAAAACCTTGAAAATGTTCAGTAGAAGCTGATCAATATTTTCTGTTCTGAGGAATATTCATTTCGCGATCGTGCAATTTTTTTTGTTCATCAGTTAATAAAGAATTGATTTGGTTTTCCGAAGAATTGCGTCTATTATGAAGCGCGCTGCAAGTTTCAAATTGTGAATATTTTGATCCCGAATTAATTGCAATGTATGCTGATGTTAATTTTTGGTAATTGATTGACTGATTCTCCCGTCTACAGGGAGACTTTGTGAAATGGAAAAATTACCAGCAAGCACGCCACGGACGGTTTCCGTCGAAACGACGTGAGTGTTCGTCATTGAGAAAATTTCTTAGTCATTTGAGTTGCAATTAATTATTTTTCATTTCGCAGAATGGGAACTTTTACTGTTGAATTGTATTGGAAACATGCACCTCTAACGTGCAAGAATTTTTCCGAATTGGCCAGAAGAGGTTACTATGATGGCGTTAAATTTCATCGGATCATCAGGGATTTCATGATTCAAGGAGGGGATCCGACGGGAACTGGACGTGGTGGAGCGTCTATTTTCGGGAAAAACTTCCAGGATGAGATTCATCCCGATTTGTTCCACAGTGGTAAGTTTGATTTGAATTCATTTTTTATAACTCTTCACGCTCAATATACATCAAATTGTCGCCAAATTTAATCACGTTTGAGTGATTTCAGTCCAAGACACGTGATGTATACATTTATGCATATTGTTGTAGCTACTCAAGTACCACATGCCTTCAAACTAGATCCGCGTCAGGGTTTTTCCGTTAGAAAAAAAAAAAAAAAAAAACTGATGAAATTATATCTCCGAGTAAGACCCTGCTCCATGACTGGAATATTATTCACCCGAATTTGAATTAAGAGTAGAATAAAACCTGAATTCAACTAATTCTCGATTATTTCCTATAAAATAAGTTTTTCTGTTAAATCTGGTCCAAAAGTTTCGGACCAGAATCAAGTATAATCCACACCTGAACTTCAAATTTTTGTTGAAGAATGTATACCTGCCTATGACGCACACCAGATTTTTTCTCTCTTGAATTCAAGAAAAAAAATTGAAAATGTTAAAGTAAATAATGTAGAGAATTTAGATGATATGTAAATGTGAAATTCTTAGAGATTATGATATAATTTATGTCAGGTTTGGGAAAGTTGAGCGAGGTTAAAACAGATAATACTGTAATCTAATTTTTCAAAATTTCGGATTTAGGCGACAGCTGAATGAATGATTGAAAAATAGGGCAACACAGATAATTCTTCGAGTCATACGCATGAACTTAGTAATGATTTCTTTACTTTTATTTTTCAGGTGCCGGTATTTTATCTATGGCAAATAGCGGGCCAAACACAAATGGATCCCAGTTCTTTATAACCTTGGCTCCGACCCAGTGGCTGGATAAGAAACATACAATTTTCGGTTCGAATTAACATTTTTTCTTATTTTTTTTCAAAACCAAGAAATGTTCAGAAGTGGTCTTTTGTTTACAGGACGGATCTCTTCAGGATTACAAGTAGTGCGACGCATTGGGCTAGTAGAAACAGACGGTGATGATCGGCCGATCGACGACGTCAAAATTGTCTCTGCTACATGCGTTTCTTGACATTTTTCTCATGTACCTTTTTTATGCTTTTCGAGCCAAATCAATGCGTGGAAGTTTGCGGCATTTTTTACTGTGCTGAAATTCAATTTTTCGGGTAAGATATTTTAATGATATCTCTATTCCCAGTTCCAGGGTTCAATATGGCATTTATTACTCGTGGCATTTGGTTTTTCAAAGGATTAAAGGAGTACACCAAGTGAGTGGATCATGTTCAGAATGTATAAAAGAACCCGGGAATGGCTGTATTTAATTTTTAGATCTGGCTTCGAAAAGGCGAGGGCGACTTTCCGTCCAGAGGACTTGGATGACGCGGACATGAACGGTCACACAGTCATGATCACTGGGGCCAACAGTGGAATTGGGAAATGTGTCGCGACTGCTTTGGCGAAATTGGGTGCAGAAGTCCACCTGATTTGCAGGAATCCCAGCAGTGCTGAAGAAGCCAAGAAGGAGATCTCTGCTGCTACTGGCAATCCTGTGAGCTTTTTTCTTGATGAGTAGACTCTTAATCTTTTCCAGACCTCTCGGAAATTACTTTCGTATACAGTAGTGCATTGAAATGAAAGTTTAACCCAGGAAAGAGAAAGCAATCGAGAATAAAGTATAAAAAAAAATAATATTTTTTTAATTTTGATCGGTTTAAAAAAAAAACCAATCCATTTTCTGAAGTTCATTATGTACTTCGAATTTGTTTGTTGTTGGTCCCTCCATTAGCGACTTGGGGAAGTCCAACTATATTGAGGAATTTTATGTTTTACTTTTTGCAGAATGTTCACATCCACACTCTGGACATGTCGTTGCCTCGAGACGTGACGCGATTCGCTCAATGGTTTGTGCGCGAAGGCAAATCCCTGGACGTACTCGTCAACAATGCCGGATGCATGGTTCACACCCGGCAGACGGATGCCGACGGACTAGAGCTCAATTTTGCCACGAACACATTGGGCACGCATTTGCTCACAATGGGACTTCTGCCTGCACTCAAGAAAGCCACGAACGGGAAGGCGAGAGTTGTTGTAGTGTCATCTGGTGGCATGTTGACGCAGCGGCTGGACGTGAACGACTTGCAGACGGAGAAGAAGGCGTATGATGGTACTGCTGTCTACGCGCAGAACAAACGGCAACAGGTCATTATGGTGGAGCTGTATGCCAAAAAGTATCCCGAGGTGTTTTTTGCGTCCATGCATCCTGGTTGGGCTGACACCCCTGCCGTCAGGTCAGTATTTACAATTTTATCTATGTAATTTGTTGTACAGTAGAAAATTTACCTTTGTTGAGATTTAAAAAATTGTTTTCCTGTCGTCTAAATTTATCATAAAGTTGGAGCTATCACGTGAATGTGTCAAAGACTTTTTAATTACGTGTACTGGTGCAGTATAAATCATTTGGCCTATTACGTATTTACATCTTTTTTCCAAGAAATTGGCGCAAGAAATTAGGTGGGCGTCATGCTCCGATAAAATGTTCGAATTTTTGAAAACCTTTCTTCCCATTCTTAATTTTTCAGGGGTATCTTCTTGAAATTTACGATGATTCGTATGACCATAGTTTTCCGAATAGGAATTTTGTATACTATAGATATTACAAGGTTTTCTGGAAAAATGAATTCCAGAGATACTTTCTTTTTTTTCAAAATTACAACTTGAGACTTGATTGTATGACTTTCGATTTTACAGATCAGCGATGCCTGGATTCTATGAGAGGATGAAGGACAGACTGAGGACTGCGGAACAGGGTGCAGACACTGTGGTGTGGCTATCTGCAGCGAAATCGGCCGTGGATCAACCTTCAGGAAGCTTTTTTCAAGGTGAAAATGGCCTCTTTTTGTAAATATTGAAATGCCCTATTATTGACAAGTCATGTTTCATTTCTTTGAATTTTTTGAGTTATTAAAATTTAATCTACTGTACTTATTTACTGTGTATTTGCATTGTTTACAGATCGGCAACCGGTTGCTACACATCTCCCGATGTCTAGAACTAGGGTAACTCCGGCAGACGAAGAAAAGTTGATGACAATCTTGGACGAATACTACATGAAGTTCAAAGAGTGAAATTCCCCCGGAGCGCATCCCGAGTGCCTTGATAAGGGCATGAAACGATCGCTCCTACCTGAGGCCGAATCGTGAATATTCTGAATCGGTATTCTTTTCTTTCACGGAAGTAAGCAAAAGCTTGCTTATTGGGATTTATTTTATTTTATTTATTTTTGATCACCGAGGGTTGCTTACGTTTGACGGGTTTGAAAAACTGCTTCACGTGATGATGGACGGAATTTTTTTTTCAAGCGTTTGGTTGTGTGTGCAAAGCTCAAAAGATACATTCTTCAGCTCGTTTGTGGTGGGTTTCATGGTTTGGAAAAATGCTTTTGACCAATTTTCAATCCTTATTTTTTAAAACTTCTAATGCTTGTAATCATAACTTGACCATATTTACATAATGATGGAAGAGATCAGAAGCAAAAATGATTCTCTCCTCTGTAACAGGTGATTGATTTGAGCTCATGAAATGCGATCAGTTCTATCATGGATGGAAAATTATTTACGAATAAAAGATAAATTGGAAATTGACCAAAAGTTGAACTGTGTTACGAATATATTTTCAATTGTTTTTGGAGTCCCCGAAATTTTCGAAGATTTATTAATGGCTTTAGACCACATTTTGACTCACTGGTTTATGCATGGGCTACTAAACCTCCAACAAATAATTATTTTGTAAGTTTCGAATGAGAAAAAAACAATGTGAAAAGGCAAGACATTTCTGGCATCGTCCAACAGCAAGTATTCGACGTTTGGGAAGAAAATGTTATTTTTTTATGATTCCTCAAATTTTCTCCCGTTCAGTTGATTAAATTTATTCGGATAATGCTAGAAAATTTCCGTCTCTCTTTCAAAATTTTCTTATGTTCATTCGACGCATGCACATTTCATAATTTTTTTATTATTATTCGAAATGTTCTCGCTTTCCTGGGTCCAGTAGTGCTTGTCTCCTGAATCGCCAGAAGTGACGTTTTCAAAGGCAGAAGTTTTAAGGGTGCTGGTTGGAAAATGAATATCTATCAAGGTCAAATGCCTGGAATCTTAGGTGGCTCCGAAAGCATCTGAAAATCGTTCTTCATTTTAATAATAGTGTGTGACATTTTTTCTGAGAAGCTGATGATTTCATACGTCTTCTGTAATGAAATTTTTTTTCGTTTTTCACTCAATGTGAACAGAAAATTGGGAGGAAAATGCCGCGAGTGAGAGCGACGCCGGTTCGCGTGTCAGCGTCGGACGCAGCTGCGCGTGGACTCAGTTTAATTTCCTCGTCGACTCACGGTGGAGCAGCGGCGGCGGCAAAGAAGAAGCGCGGTCGTGGCGGAGACGCGGCGCCGCCGCCTCTCGCGGCGGTCATTCCTGCAGACGAGACGGCGTTGCTGGAGTTGTCGCGACGTCTGCAACTGACGGAGTTTCACGTGGCCGTCCGTTGCGCCGACGACTCAGTTGCTACTCCGCGAGCTTTACTCGGCCGTGTCCAACTTCCGACGCTCGGTGAGGGCGAATCTTCTTGTTTTTGTCGTTTTTATTTCCATGTGGAGTTTAAAAAAATAAAATAAATAAATATATATATATATATATATACTGTATATATATATAAGGTACATACAGTAGCAATATCTCGTTACAACGAAGTCCCAGGAGCACGATAGAATTCTTTATAACGAAAAATTGTTTGCATTGATATGATTGGGTTTAACACATTTAAGACTGGTAAAAGGTTAAAAAATGCTGTGAAGTGCCTCTACAACGAATAATTCAAGACCTGTCGTAATGTATAAGTCTCTGATGAAATGAAGAGGAAACTTTTTGAATACTTTACAGTATTTCCTGTATTTACTCAAGTACCACGCGCACATTTTTTTCTCAAAAATTACAGGAAAAAATGGGGGTGCGCCACATAGACGGGTATACTGTACATGCTTTTAAGTGTGCACTATATTTGATCCTAATGAGAAATTTGGACCAAGTTCTACAGGAAAACGTATTCTATTGGTAACAATTGGAAATCGGTCAAATTCATGTTCAAATCATGTCTAAATTCAATTTTGAGTGCTCTTATTTTTGGATTTGTGTGACTCTAAAGTCACTAAAAACCAGATGCGCATCTTAGTTGGGGTTAGAATTTCATCAAAATACCATAATTGTTGAAAATTAAAATCTGGAACAGTACAACATTAGATCCTATTAAATAAAATTGAAAAAAAATTGCGGAAAGGGAGAAATTAACTTCGATGAAAATTCCGATGTGTCATGCAGGTCCACAGCAACTTTTGTGAACTCTCGCCAGTACTTGCATCCAAGTACAGTACTGCCGAGTTCAACGTCCTTCGCAATATTTCCTTTTTTCGTCAACAGGCCAACATTTCGTGAAACGAGGCACAGACCTGGATGTGTCCCACGACGAGAATAAACTCGAACAAGTGAACCCTGTTTGCTGCCTTGAAGAAAGGGACTTGTTCGCCGAGTGTCGTCGTCGGGGGAAAGAAGCCTGGTTGTACGTGAGTGCATTGGAGAACGAGTCTTTCATCTACTTTGAAGGAGATGAACCCGTCGACTGGGATTTCATCTCGAAGCCGACGGTGGCGAAAAGTGGAAGCAAAAAACGGCGTCGAACGGACGAATGGTCCTGGGTCCCGTCTTGCTCGTTTGGTGTCGTGCCTGTCGCTGGGAATTTGCCAATCGTTTTGTTTGATGGTCAGTTGGGGAAATGTTTTCTCTAATTTTTACAACGTTTATAGGTTCTGTATGAATCCATAGACCGTGATTAATTAAAAAAAAATATGTGGGTTGTCCCAGTCAGACGCGGCCTGTGATATTTTAGAGTAGATGCCATGTAAAAAAAAATCGTGACAAAGCCAATAATGTTCTAACTTCTAAGGTTGTGGATTTTTTTTCGGATTTTTGAAAGACTTCTTCGATCTACTGCGTGATGAGTGAAAACTTTCCATGAACAGCCGGAGTTCTCCACTTATGTCGTAGGGTACCAAACATTTGTCAGGCCGCCTAAAAAATTGCGAATTTGTTTTGTATTAACCGTAATATAAAATTTAGAAAAGATAATGAATAAAACAGCAAAAACTTTCAATTTTTTAGGCGGCCTGACAAATTTTTAGCACTCTGTGACACGGGCGGAGAACTCTGGCTGTAACTAGAAAGTTTTCACTCGTCATCATGCAGTAAATTGAGGAATTATTTAAAAATCAGAAGAAATCCAGGAACTTTGAAACAACATGAGCTATTTCAGGATTTTTATTTTCACAATCATACCTACTCTAAAAATATCAGAGGCAGCGTCGAACAACTGGGACAACCTTCGCACTGTATTTTCGAATGCCGCCTCCGAAAATTTGTGTAGTTCGGTAAAGCTACTGAAACAATTGTTATTGCATGTTTTATCCCTTGGCTGATCGTTTTCATCAAATGAGAAATTTTCTTCACGTCGGATTATCTCTTTTTTTCTTTCAGCTTTAAAAATGAAATCTCAATTCACGCTTTACCTCGTTGACGAAGATGGTCCGTGTCTACGGGTATTTCTCAATGATTCTCAGTTGTTGAGTGATATCGATCCTTGTGAAGATGGTGCATCTCGCAATTTAAAAGCACTTATCGCATTCCAGCATTTCTTCGGGATTTCTTCTCGTGGTGAGTGATTTTTTTAGGACGCTTTCTATTTTCTGATTTCATTGAGTAAAATGAAGACTTCCATCAACGTCCAGTAGTAGCTGACTGGAAAATAATTATTTCAGCAATACGCATTTTAAATCCCGAAAAATTTTGGGCTGACAATTTTGATTAGAGAACAACCTAGCTGGCAAAAAAGTTCAAATTTACGTTAAATTTTCCTTCGGAAGTCATTTCAGTGGACATATTTTGTTGAAATTTTACATTATTGGTTCTCCTCGTTGATTCGGTGAAGTTGGACGAAAATGTCGCGTGGAATCCAAATTTATTTCGGACTAATGAATGTTCGTTGTGAAATTTTGTTCGCAGAATTCGTCCCTGTGTCAGACGTGGACACGAAGCGTCACGACAATGCGAGTCTTTATCGCCAAGTGAAAGAACGCCATCGTCGCAACGCCGACTACGATCGTCATCGAAACTTCCCTGTTCGCCACTGTCAACTCTTGCCTAGTTTACGACCGTATCAGGTCGATGCCGTGCGTTGGATGCTGTCTCGTGAAGATTTCTTTCCTGACGACAAGAATGACGTCGATGAAATGTCGAATGATTTCAAATCTGCTGAAAAATCAAAATTTTCTGAATCTCCCGCTTTTATTGCAAAAGTGGATGAAAGCCAAACCGTTTCCTCATCGAATGCTGACGCGAATTCTTGTTCTAAAATCGAAGAAGCCTCGTTTAGCAAATTTGAATCGCTTGATGACAAAAATAACTCGATGAATCACCCTTTGTGGCAGCACTTGACGCTTCCCAACGGACTCGACGTTTTCCTCCAGCCCTGGATGGGCTACGTGACGACGAAAAAACCGGTGCTTGCCAGAATCCCCCGTGGTGGGATTCTGGCTGACGAAATGGGCCTCGGAAAGACCGTGGAAGTCCTGGCCACAGTTTTGATTAATCAACGACCGAATCATCCGTTGTCGACGCTGAGCAGCGTCAAGCTTGAACCAATATCGTCGTCGCCTGAGGAGGAGCCGAAACCGAATGATCTTCAATCAAATAACGACGCTGTCGAAGAGGAGCCAAAACCGAATGATCTTCAATCAAATAACAACGCTGTCGAAGAAAAGAATGATTCGTCAGTGTCGATTCCTGACGTCGTTTCCACTGAAAAGACGGAAGTGGAGCCTGAAGTGGAAGTGGTTGAGGAAAAGCCAAAACGGAAAAGGAAACCCGCTGCTAAAAACCCCAAGGCCGGGAAGAAAATGGCCAAGAAGGGGAAGAAAGAGGATAAGAAAAAGAAGAGCAGTAACAGAGGGGAGCTATTGAAAGCTCTGCAGGCTAGTTACCTGATGCAACTGAGTGCCTACAATGGCACCAGAGCCGTAACCGAAAGCGCGGCGAGAGCCGAAAAAAATCGCGGGTTCTTTGTCACGAAAGTGTCGCGTGGTTCCGAGCGGAACTTCGAATGTCTGTGTGGAAAAGGTAAAGCATTTTTGTTCAAAAGATTTTCCTCAGTTCATACAAAGTCCAAAATCATTCTCAATTGTCGAGGAGTTAGTTACATTTAGCGTCATGAAAAGTGAGGGGTCCATTTTATTTTCACGCGCATTTCAAAATTGAAATTGATGCCGAGTGGAGAAAGAATGACGGTGGATGACTTATTTCGTCAATGATTGTGGTTCGTTGTCAGTTTTTTTAGCCTTTCCGCCTTTGCAGCATTAAAAAAAAAGAATATACAGTAAGTTGAATTAAATTGTTTTGTTTTACAAAATCGGTCATCATTTTTGCGCATGGAGATATGTGATCAGAATCTTTTGATACTATATATTTGTATCAAAATCTTCTTCGGTGTCCAAAAAGAGGAAATTTTTTTCGCAATGATAGAGAGAGCATTTTTTGGTCATCAAATTTTTATGAAAATTTATCGGGAGGGCGTTAAATTTCTTTGCAAATGTATCAGGAAGAGTTAGAAATAATTGCGTAAGGCTGAAGGAAAAAAATTAGTCATCACATAAAGTTGAAAAAAAAAATTATGGCAATAAATAGTGGAAGTGAGGAATGAATCAACTTACAGTTAATAAATTAATCGTGATTGGGACTGCCTTTGACATCTTAACACAATTATTAGATTATTAGTATGGTATTAAAATTGACTCGTTGGACACAGGAAGAGTGGGATACCTGCATTTTTCTTACCTACTGATAAAAGCATAGAAAAAGATTGGAAATTAGATTAGAAGTTTAGAATTATAAATCTCTTCACCAACAGGAAATGAACAAAATATTTTTTTTTCATCCTGAAATACGGGTGAGGAGGAATCATAACCATAACGATTTTCAAAATGTGTGTGATTTGTGAAGATATTTTCTTTCGACAGATGAAGGATCATTGGGCAAGAAAGTGGTGTGCACGAAATGCAGCCTGGCGCAGCATGCAGCCTGTGTGGACGCGGAGCACGAGACGAGTGGCTACATTTGTCCACATTGTCGGGCCAGTTGTTGCGACCCGTTACCGTCGGGGGCGACGCTCATCGTGACGCCGGCGTCAATTGCGCACCAGTGGGTGGACGAGGTGAACAAGCACGTCTTGGGCCTGGACGTGCTTATGTACAACGGACTTTTGCGACAGGGCTACATTTCACCCGCTGCGCTGGCCAAAAAGGACGTGGTTATTACCACGTACGAAGCCTTGGCCCAGGAGTTGAGGTGGGTCATCCAGTTCTTGTTTCACTTCATCCCTCTTCGACAGGTTTTGCTGATTTTTTCATTCAGGGGGATTAAAAAAAAGTTTTTTTACTTGTCTGATCACATTTTCACCCCACATGGATGAATTTCATCGTATAAGTGTATGTTCTCTTAGTTTTTGTTCCTAATTTTAACGGCGTATATTATCGATATAGTTTGAGCAAATCATTTCATGTTTTTGAAAGAAGGTCGTTGTAGAGGGAGTTCACCTGTAGCATCATTACTACTATTTTTATTCTGAGAAAATATTGTACAGGTAGTGAGGGGAATAATTCACGCACCAATTTTTGCCCGAATTACAGTATATTACTGTACTTTTCTGTTGATCGGAAAAAAGGTTGCGTAGTTCTTATATTTTAGGGTAGGGATTGAGGCGACACCTTTCCAACACTTCGTGAAGCAGTATGAAGAGTGAATACGGTACAGTATTTTAGTTTAGAGGTTGAGGCAGCATCTGCCTAACATTTTGTGAATTAGTATGAACAGTAAATACTGTTCAGTACAGTAATTTAGGTTGGGATTGAGGTGACTCCTGTTTGACATTCTGTAATTCACTATGGAATTTGACTTCTTTTTTGTATTGCATTTCAGGTATGTGGACCTGCAGCACCCGACGGACGACGGAAGCAAAGTGCTCCGAGCGCCCAAACGCTATATGACGACGCCGAGCCCGATCACGAGCGTGGACTGGTGGCGGTTGTGTCTGGACGAGGCGCAGATGGTGGAGGCTGTCTTGAGTCCGACGGCGGTGATGGCCAGAAGGATCCCTGCCCAACTGCGCTGGTGCGTCACCGGGACGCCGGTGCAGAGATCCTTGCGTGACGTTTACGGCTTGTTTGCATTCCTCGACGCGGAACCCTGGGCCAGATGGCGTTGGTTTGAGCAGCTGCTGCTGGTGTCGAGTGTGGACTTGGTGGCGGCACTGGCCCGGGTTTTGTGGCGTACCTGCAAGAAGGACGTGTTGCACGAGCTGCAGATTCCCAGTCGGACGGACACGGTTCACCGCCTGTATTTTTCTGCCGTCGAGGAACATTACTACCGATCCCTGCACTTGAGGTTCGTGATGCATTATTGTATGGAGCGAGAGGGTTTTGAATATTTTTTCAGGAAAGGACTGCCGTGTTTTGCAGAAAGATAAGAGAATTGATCATTGATTGATTCATTATTCTAACTCCATTTTCAGACCCTGATCCAAATAGGTTTCCCAAAAGCCCGCAAAATCAGACCAATCGGAGAATGTCTTTATCCCTTGCCCACTCCTTAATATTCTTGATGAACTTTCAATGGATTTGGTAATTTCCCTTGTCATGATGATTTCTACAAGGCCTGGATTTTTTTTCAGGAAACAACGGTGGCAAAAAATTATTTGATGAAGAAAAAAATGTATGAGTATTAGTATTACTTGGTACTTGGAGAGGAATTCGTGATACATATGAATGATTTTCCTTCTTTGTTCATTAGATTGAATGGTTTTGGTGTCGATGGATTTCATAATTCATTCGTTTCTTTATTTGTATTCAACTTAATTTCATGTTGACTTACCGTATTTACTTGTATATCGCGCGCTCATGAGTAAGACTCACACACACGTTTTTCAGTCTAAAATGTTGATTGAATTGTATCCCCAATTACTACATGCACACCATTTTCGAAGACTCTAAAGCAGCAATATTTCAAAAATAAGCGCACTCAAATTTGAATTTAGACACGAATTGAACCTACACTTCATTAATTTTTAATTGTACGTTTTGCAGGTGCAGTCAGGCAGCTTTATCAAAGATCGCTTCGCTTCCGCCACAAATCCAACGGGCGCGACTCGGAGAACTTCATCCTAATCTGGTCAAGAATCTTATGGCGCCACTGGCGTTCCTCCGCTTGGCGTGTTGCCACCCGAGTCTAGTGACATCTAGCGGCGACGGGGCGCCGAGGCGAGTCGTATCGCGTCGTGGAGTCAGGAGACGCCCGGAGCCCGGGAATGAATTGGCAGTGGGCGAGGGATCGGCACCGTCGTCGTCGGCTTATTACAAGTGCGGATCCGTCCATGAACTGCTGGACCAGTTGCTGAGGCGGACCAAAGTGGAGGCGGAGGAAATGTTGCGGTCAATTGCTTCTGCCGCCAACGGCTTGGCTGGACTCAGTATTTTGAAGGAAGACACGGAGGCCGCTGTGGCACAGTGAGTTATTTTTGTTTTTTGCTAATATTTTTATTCATTTATTGACGATGGATTTTTCTTGATTTTGAGTGAAGAAGTCGCGTCTATTCATTCAGTTATTCGAAGATCTCTTTTTTTCCATAGCTTGGCGATATCGTACTGAAGACGCGAAAGATATTGAAAAAATGTGATTCAGAATAATTTATAGCTTATACAGAAAGTATTCCTGGAAAAATTGAAGTGTTATCTTCCTTTCTGCTATCATGTGATTCGTTTGACGCATTTCCGTTTTGAATAATTTTGATTCGTGATCGGTCTTTTCCTGGCATCTGCGATGAATGTGCCCGAGTGACTAATGAGAGTAACCACGGATGAGGGGGTTTTTACTCGTGAATTTTTTTAATCTTCGAGAATTTTCCCAAAAATTGTCTATTGTTTTTACAGGTACAAGCTGGTGTTGAAAATGGCGAGCGAGTTCGAAGAGTCGCTGCACATGGATAGCTTTCAGCGGCTGCACGCTATACAAAATTTGTGCGAAATTTTACCCGAAGGCGAGGATGATAAGGTCCTGCGAGATAAGGCGGATGCTATTCGACTGCATTTGACTGGCAAGGCCAAGCAGGCGCTTGCGAAGGCGCAAAATGCCCTAGAAACTAGTCGCCAAGCAGTCGAGAAACTCAGGGACGAAAGCGCGGAAGAACTCGGAAATCACATCGTGCAGGTATATCACGAAGAAGTATCTAAACGTCGGGGGGTGTACCGGTATTTTCTGCTTAATTTCTTCTTGGACGAGCTTGCATGGCATTTTCTAAATCTTCGCTGACGAATTTTGTTCCGTTTGACCTCAACACCGGGTTTTTCGGCTAGGTGTCGCCTGAATCTCTAGTCGGGCCAAAAAATATGCACTATACGCAGTGTTGAGTATTTCACCTTAATGTGACCTTAACTGAACTAATGTGACCAAACTTGCATAACGCAATCTATAATTTATTAAACAGAGCCTGAGAAAGTTTAAGAGCGTTTTTATTAAACTGTACCTTTGCGAATGTGTAGGTGTCGCCTAAACTTTACTCTCTTCTTGGTAACTTTGACTGTACAGTATTATGCATATAAGGTTACATTGGCTCAGTTCAGATTAGGTCAGGTTAAAATTATCCTGTTTGGTCAAACAAGTGATTCAGACGACACCTGCCCAACAATTCAGGAAGGAAATTTGGTTGTTTAGGTGAAAAAAGAACAAACAGACCAAATTCAATGAAATGTTTATTATGATAGAACCCTGAAACATAAGTAATTCTTTTTTTTTCTTTTTGAAGAATTGGCTTGGAATGATACTGCGTCCTGATGCAGACACGAATAAGTTGCTGGCGTTCATCGAAGCAGAACTGGGACTGGAGAAAAAGCCGTCGTTCGTGAATGAATTTAACCGTTCCCGTCATGTGTCCCGTCTTTCCGCACATCTAGGTTGGGAAAATCGCGTTTTATTGCATTTAAAATTTATAGCTGACATGTTACATAGATCCATTCAATTCTACAGTACGACTCGAACCTAGCAAATTTCCTTTTTATTGTGCTACGTTTTTCCACAAATTGGAAGCATTTCGAAAGTTGAGCAGTATTCAAGTTTCGATGCATAAATGGGCTTCAAAGTCCTCAAGTATATATATTTTTGTACCTGCGCTGAATATCATTGATTTTTTATCTTGGTTTCAAAGTTTCAATTTTTCAAGTGCGCTAGTTGACAACGTGTTGATATTTTCATGCGAAAAAATTGCAGTAATGCGCCAAAAGCCAGGAGGTATTTCGGAAATGTTGATATTTTTTTAACTTACTTCAATTCTGTAGAAATTTTCTGAAATTTCCTTGAAGAGGTTTGCCAAGTTTTTCTGGTTATTCAAAGCTAATCTTTTTTTTCTTGTTTTTGTTTTGCTTTTGCAGGTTCGGAGCTTAACAAAGCAGAAATTTTGCGCACTGAACTCGTGGCACTCATGGAACTCTTGGCGGGCAGCGAACCTCGGCAACTCGTCACAGCAGCAGTCGAGTGTCACTTGCGCCCCGAACCCAAGCCTGAAAAGAAGAAGACTCGAGGAGGAAAAGGAGAAGATGAAGAAGACGATGTTGATTTTGATGAAGAAGAAGAAAATTCGACGAAAGAACAATGCATGCTTTGCGATGCGCACGATAAGTTGGAAGAGTATGAGGAACTGTTGTTTGATGTGCGAGACAAGAAAAAGGGCCACAAGGCGACTGACGACGTTACCTTGTTTGGGGATTTGCGGCGTGCGACTTGGAAGCCATCAAAGGTCTGTAACATTTGTCTGCGCGCGTCTTTTTCATTTTATTTCATTTATTTAGATGAACAAAAAAATAATAATGCGTCATGAAAAGTTGTCAAGAACGTAGAGAATACGAGGGTTGGTTCATACCTTTCGTCAGTGTCGTGCTTCCACTTGGGTAGAATTCTAGATAATTTCCGAACGGCTGTTCCAATTTTTTTGTCATCGAAGTTAAAAAGAAGGCTGTTGAAAATCGACCTGATCTAGCGAAAAAATGAGGTTCTGTTTGAAGGAAAAAAATAATATTTGCAATTTTTTGTCGGATGCTCAATTGTTCGATAATGTCAATTGCTGAGAAAAAAAAAACCCAAACCGCCGTTTGAAAATTTTTTTAGCAAATCGAAAAAGAAGGAATGTTTTGATTCTTATTAATGATCCCGAGGTGTTTTGGAAGTGAAAACTTCATTGTAGCTTTCTGACAAAACTTTTGAAACATCCCTTAGTGTAGTTCGAAATCAATATTGTGAATTAAAAAACAAAAAATGTCGGAAAGAAAGTGATGTTAATTTCTCGGGTTTCTCGTTTCTCCAGGTCGACGGTGTCATGAAAGCAGTGGTGAAATTCGGAAGGCAGTTCAGTTCCAAAGGATGCGAAGCAGGAGCGGCGTGTCTCAAAATATCGGAAGCTATGCGGAAAGAGTTTCGTCCATTGCGAAACGTGTGGAGCTGCGTGTTCGACTCTGTCAGTGTCCAGGACGAAATGACAATGTGTGTGTCTCGTCTGGAAATCGGGCGACCGGAAGACTTCAAGACCAAGAAGGGAAACAAACAAAGACCTGCGAATATCGTGTTGCCAGCAGAAATTGACTTGCGAGCCGTCGAATTTGTGGTAATTAATCTTTTTCATCTTCGGGCATTTTTGCCGAAGTGCGAGGGATCATTTAAACGTTTTGCCGTTGATGTAAAATTTCTTGAAATTTAGTTTTTTTGAGAACCCAAAAGGAATTGCAGGATCATTAATGATCCTTGAAAGAAGCCCCTGTTGATTTTGTTCAAGATTATCTGGTGAAAGCTAAGTGAACCTCGCGAATGTTTGAAATTGAAAATGTCGTAAAAAGTGTCTGGAGAACCAATATCACGGATAACCAAACGTCGAAGTAGTAAAAAAAAATCATCTACACAATTATTCTGTCTAACGGAAATTGAAAACCTTGATTTGGAATTGCGAGGGATGTTGACGCTTCGTTTTCTTTTTGTTGAATCGAATAATAAAAAAAAACTGGAGAAAAACGTGCTGAAGTGATGATTAATGTGGCGTCTGTTTCTGCGGGAGTAGAACACGAAAATTGCGAGCGAAGAGCAGTTGGTGAGGAAGCACGCCCACCTGAAATACCTGCGTCACCTGAAAGCATCCGGTTTCGGATCCAGTCGCGACTCGCACAATGACGAGCCGTGTCCGATCTGCAGACAGGAGCTGGGACGGCAATGGGCCCTCTTGCCGTGTGCCCATTGCTTTTGCCTCGACTGCTGCGAGGCCATCATGCATCGGGCCAGGCTGGACTGTTTGCCGGGTTCGAATTTCAAGTGTCCCGTGTGTCGTCAAGTGGCGTCGAGGAACGAAGTCTCGTATGTCATGAGTGAGGAAGAGGAGAAGGACGTGAGTGGAGGGAAGAAGGATGAGGAGGATGAAGACGAAGGTCTCGACGTGGTCGTCGGGGATCATTGCACGAAAATTCGGGGCTTGGTGTTGCAGTTGAAGCGACTTCGGCGGAAGGATCCCGAGGCGAAGAGCATCGTTTTCTGCAGCGTAAGTCACTCACTTGCCTGTTTTTTTCTTGCAATTAATATTTATTATTGCAGCATTTATTATAATTCTTATTTTACCTCGTTTTTTAATATTTTTGTCGGGTCTTTTTTTTGTGCCGCTGAAGTGGCATGCGATGTTGGTATTCGCGAGGAAAGCTTTGGAAGAAAATGACATTCCACTGAGTTTCTACGCTCCTGGTCGCCAAGCAGAAAAACCGCTTCGCCAATTCAAGGTAAAATGAAGATTTTCCAGAGAGACATTAGCTGGTGTTCGTCAGATCACCCTTATTGAAAAACATTTTTAAAATTTAGACATTCCAGTTACAGCTCAAGAAAAAAATAGAGCTGTTTTCTGGTCTGTACTATTCAAAACAGATTAGCTGGGCTTGTCGAATTTGATGGGGCTCTTCGAGTCTAAAAAATTGTAAATACCTGAATTGATTCGTTTTTATATTACGTTTAATCGGAGTAAACTAAAATTTGATGAATTCACACTCCATATCAAAAATTCTTTCGCAATTCATAGTTCTTTTTAGGTTGGAAAATTGTTTTAAAAATAATTTTTATCACCATGTTTGACCTTGCTGTCCGGTATTTCAGCCAGGTGTCGCATGAGCTTGATCTAGAATAAATTTCCTTAAACAATAGAAGTAAAATTCAGGCGACACCTATGCAAAGGAAAATAAACTCATCGAATAATGGACACTTGGCTTCGGAAAACAAGTTTCATTCTTCTCTTTCTTCATCTTGAGCCAGTTAATGGACTGAGATTCCGTGTTGTTTTTTGTTGTTGCGCTAGTGCCATCTTGGCAGAAAATGCAGGTGCTCATTGATGTTCATGTATTTTTGTACATATCTTCATCAGTCTGATCCAAGAGTGGCCGTGTTACTGATGCATACTGCTGCTGGCTCAAAGGGGCTGAATCTCACTGAAGCAAATCACGTCTTTTTCCTGGACCAATTGCTGAACCCAGGGCAAGAATTGCAAGCGATTGGCCGAATAGACCGAATTGGCCAAACCAAGTAACCGCTTTTGAAGATTTATGAATAACACTTTTGAATAAGCTGATTTTTAAATTTTGATATGTGACGAAATCATGGAAATAATCTGCAATGAGATTCCGATGTTGGTGGGATTTAATTATTTCATTTCATGTTTTCTCGAATTGTCAATTGTTCTTCCGAATTTTCATCGATTCTTGTGTTTCATGAAAATGCTTTCGGAATATAAAATTTGCGGAAGAAGACATTCGGGAAATTGTTCAGTTGCTGAGTATCTATCGAATTCTTTCGAATCCCAATAATAAATTTAAGTTCGTGAAGCAAGTTTTATTAATTTTTTCTAGATAGAAATACCGTAAGTTATTTCAAGTTTTTTGATTAAAAAATTCTGAATGAATTTTTTTTGTTGAACGCATACTTTGATGATTCTTTGACGATTATTATTATTTTTTTAACGTAATCCATTAAGAAAGTACGGATCATAAAAATTTGGTTAGGTTGTAATGGAACGTATTTTATCCCTTGGATTAAAGTTCACGTGGCGATTTATTTACGCCGTGAAATGCTTTCATCATAAAAATATCACAAGTTTTACAGCGTCAATTTCTTATTCTTTTCTTTAAAAAAAAGGCCGACGTTCGTGCACCGATTCGTTATAGCGAGAACGATTGAGGAAAGTTTAGATGCCATGTTGCAGTCGCACCGCGACCACCACCTTCCCCCCCAGCCCAACACTGACAACCCCCAAGGCTCCGACGAGGAAGTGCGGGTCAAACACAGAGAAACGGAGGAAGAAGGAGAAGAAAAAGCTGAAGACGGCGACGACGATGCGAACAGCGACACTGCTTTAATGATCAATCCGAAAATACGCTTGGCGGAGCTCAAGTCCTTGTTCACGGGACGGGAAGCTGATCCGGAGGAAAACTCTTGAACATTTTGCGAATTACATTTTTTTCTACAGTGGATACTGTACTGTGATCACGCGATTTTAGGCCGCATTCTGATTTTTGGGCATCATTTGAGTGGAGGAAATGGGATCGATGGTGAACAAATGGGAAGTTTTGCGAACGATTACGGCCTGTGCTATGGTAAAAACCGTTGCAGATGCTAATTCACGATTGTTTTTTTTAGATGCTATCTAATCGCAGGTGAATACTCCGATATTTCTAGGATGAACCGCAATTTTTTTTGTGGGTAAAAGTGCGACATAACATCGCGTGAATACGAGTGCAGTATTTTTTTTTCTTTTTCAAGTTGTCACGGATACGTTTTTTGCATTTTGGGAAAGTCAATTGAAAGTTCGCAGATTGCTTGATGATTTGTGCAGGGATGTCGATTGAAGTTCTCTTCTTGTCATTTATTTTTTCCTCAGGCGGGGTGGGAAAGAAAAAGAGGAAAAGGGAAAGTGTGCTGGGGGTGATTGCGGTTGTCGGTTGGCCGCCGCCGGGACGAGAAAGGGCGGTGTTTGGGAGTGAGGGTGTTGAGCATGGGCGTTGGGTGGGAGCATGGTGACAGGCGGTAGTGATGGCGGTGGCGGCGGCGGGCGGCACCGGCGGCTGCGGCTGGAGGAAGCGGCGGCGGCGGCGGTGGTAGTAGCAGCCGGGCGCGGCGCCCGAGCCCAAAGCGCGGCCCGCCCCATGGCCGCCGCCATGGGCATGACGCCCAAGGAGCTGTCTGACTTTGACGACCTCGTCACGGCCCTCGTCCTCGACCCCTACCTCGGATTCAAGACGCACAAGATGAACCTCAAGTTAGTTCGAAAAAAAAAAAAAAAGTATATAGCGGACGTATTTGGGGCTTAAACCTTGTCCCAATTTCAGTGCGTCCACGTGTTGGATCACGTTTTCCCGTAGATTTCAGTGTGAACGTATTTAATTGGTTCTCCGGTTTATCGAAAAAATTAGGAACAAGTCCCTCAAAAAATCGAATAAAAATTGTTCCTCAAGTTGAAGATGCAGAAAATGATTGTGGAGAAGAAAATCCAGAAAATCGGATCTTTTATAGTAATATCTAAAGGAGCACGATAAGTAAAGAATGAATACAAGTATTGCTCTTCTGTGCACAAAAGATGGAAAAAGAAACCCCAAAGAAATTAGCACAAAATTAGCCCGTTTTTATTATAAATTTTAGTAAATTTATAGTGTTTTTTCTACTTTTTGTGAATATAAAATAGCTCAGTTTGTTCAAGAGATATCCAAGTTTTGAAAATCCTTCTTCTAGAAATGCTGAAGAGGTGTGCGTATCTCGAGACATCGTCCAGATGTTGGGACAGATTTTTTGAGATTCAAGTGTCCCTAAGTCGAATCGTCCGTATGACGGGGTCCTACTGTATATTTAGAGAATTTTGTTTCGAAAAAGTACAACTTCGCAATTGTATAATGCATGTTACTCAATTCACTGCATGGGTTTTTAATTTCAATGAGACGTTGTTCAAACGATGGTAGATGTCACTTGTAGTCACGATGGCATTTCAATGTTAAACTGAGTTATACTGTCCAAGTTGCTTGCGTAGATTGAATCCCGGGTTGATCCTCGTTATTTAGTGGTAATCCTATTTTACATCGGCTTCAGCTTCAATTTTATTTTAAACCTTTTCGGCACGTTTATTACAAGTTTTGATGCCCGTCTCCGGACTGTTCTCCTAGGGTTTGATCACGCACTAAAATTCTGAATTTCCACGGTTCGCTTATTTAAAAAACAAGTTTTTATTCATAATGCGACGGCTTTGATTGATGGATTGATTCGCCCTGAAGGTTTCGGTCACCAAAGGCCAAGACGGATGAACTGAAGAAGGTTGTGTTGGAGTTCCAGCAGCATCAGGACTACGACAAGGCGTATGCGAGCGTTGCCTCCAAGGACTGGTATCCGTCTTTATTTGGTGCCAGGACAGCTGCAACATTCACCGCCCGACAAGCCTTATTTAAAGAACACGTAAGAACGGGCACTTTTTTATTTTTTTGGTAGCTTCTTTTAAATTGTCATTCCTCCTCTCTCCAAGAATGTTGAAACCTCATTTGTTGGTCCTCCATTTTTCCTCTCAGTTTGAAGCTCATTTTGTTTGGGGAAACGTAAACTCCAGATGATGTGGATTTTGTTTTGGGTACTAAATCCCACTTTTGATTATGGACTACATAGAAAGTTATTATTTCTCTGGAAAAGTGAAGTTGCCGAAAGAAATGCGGCCAGTATCATTTCTTTTAAATGGATGAATGTTTTTTTGACATTATTTATTTTTTTTTAAATGATCTTTTTGTGTTTCTTCTTTGAGTGTTTTTATCCTGTGATCCTCTCATGTTTTGTGTTGAACTACGTACTACAGGTGGAATCTCTCTACAACAAAATTCAGGGACCAGGAAAAGCTGTTTTAGAGAGAACTTCGTTGTAGAGAACTGCTCTAGGACCCCCAACATTTTTCATGCAGAAAAAATCGTTACAGAGATATGATTTTACCTGTATTCATTCCTCAAGTTCGTGAAGAATTTATGGAGAAAATTTTCGGAGGTTATCAAACCAATGAAGCATTCCTTAAAAGCAACAACGTCATATTAATCAACTTTTTGAAGATTTGGAGCCAATGAGCCTTACGCACAGCTTAAAATTACTCTGTTCATCGATTATTTGGCTAACAGCCTTCCAGACAGTAGAGTGTCGATTGTCATTAATCGAGACACTCGTTTTCATTGTCTTCTTAAATTTTTTTTTTTTGCAGCTGTTCCGGTATTTGCGGATCTTCGACAAGGCGAGCGGGTTCACGATCGAGCCGTGCACCCGGTACTCGATGGAGGGCCACGTTGGGGGCCGCCTTGTGGCGACGCGGATGTGGGAGAAGAACCAGAACATCGACATGCTCGTGGGCTGCATTGCGGAACTGACTGAGGAAGAGGAAGAACAACTCCTGCGCCCCGGCTTGAACGACTTCTCGGTCATGTACTCGTGTCGCAAGAACTGCGCCCAGCTCTGGCTCGGCCCGGCCGCGTTCATCAACCACGACTGTCGGGCCAGTTGCAAAGTATGTTTGAAGTCTTGAAAAAAACAGCAACTACGAAACGACTGTTTGTTCCTTTATCCCCCATCTTTTTTCAAAGAATTCCTTTGTCGGGAGCGATATTTTGAAGAAAAAGAGAGACAGAGAGGGAGTAAAGATACGAGAGGGCTCCTCGTATGGTGCTAAAATTGTTTCAGGCCTGCTAAAATATTGACGTTTGTCATTTTTTATTTCATCCATCATCTTTTCTACGTTTTGCATAATGGGTTAAACAACAGAAAATTTAATTTTCTAGCAAGCCCGAAAAATTGTTAGCAACATTCTAAAAGTTTGTCAGGCCAGCGAAAAAATTGAAATTTTTATGTTTTACCCTACATTTTAGATAATAGTTAGAACAACGAATGGTTAAAAACAAGAAATTCCAATTTTTACCCATCCTGAAAAATTTTAGCGCCCTGTGATATGATTGTAGAACTCTGGCTGTAACTGGAAAGTTTACATTTATCAACATGCAGTAACTTGGAAAACTTTTTTTAAATCCGAAAAAAAAAAAAGAATTGAGCCTTAGAACATGGGCTATGTCATGATTTTTTTTTCTCACAACCACACTTACTCGAACGGTATCTAGAGTACGCGTCCAACGGGGACAACCCTCGAACTTCAAAAGTATTTGAAGGTGTTCTTTCCGGGATAAGTTGCTAAAATTTAATTCTTGTACCCGCACTGTTTCTTTGAAAATTCCGATTAAAAAAACGAAAATTTTGCGGCTCATACATAAGTACTGTGCTACGTTTTAATGAGCTTTATTTGTCAGTTTTGCAATGGAAAAGAAAACTTGGGTTGTGCTGATTTTGTCAAAGCCAGGATGAATTATTTATGCGAAAATTTGCATTCTGTTTTTGCAGTTTGTTGCAACTGGGAGAGACACGGCGTGTGTGAAGGCATTACGAGATATAGAAGTGGGCGAGGAAATCACGTGCTTCTATGGCGAGGACTTCTTTGGTGACGCCAACTGCAATTGCGAATGTGAAACGTGCGAGCGGTGAGAGAACTTTTAGATTATTTGCAATGAAAGCGACAATCTATTCATCAAACCGGTATACTGTGTACGCTTTGTTTGTGTTGCCCAGCAGGCGAGGAAGTGGGAAGTTTTCGGTGCGATCCGCAGACCTAAATGGTTCGGACGAGAAAGAAAACGGCTACAACCTCCGAGAAACGGACGGGCGTCTACATCGGCTCCGATGGGACAAGATTCTCGGCGGCGGCAGAACAACAACCGATGCTTCCTCTCAAGTCTCTTCATCTTCCTCATCATCGTCATCGTCATCTTCTGGGACTGGTGGCGGCGGCAAGTCAGGTTCAGCAGCAACTGCGACGGCAACGCGAAATGGTCACAAGCCGCTGCAAAACGGCGGTGGCGTCAAGTCAGCTGTTGCTTCTGCGGTGGCGTCCCGAAAGCCGGTGATTGCTCGCGCGCGGGCCGATTCCACGACTCCGCTGGCCCGAGTTCGTCGGTCGCGACGGCGGCGGCAACTTGAAGAAGAGGAGGGTGAAGAAGAAGAGGAGGAAGTGGGAGTGGTATTGCAAGAGGTTGAGGCGGCAGTGGCGGTCGAGGTGGAGGATGATGCGCATCGTCGGAAGGGTGTTGATGTGAAGAGCTGCGAGTCGAAGGAGAAGAACGAAACTGTACTGGCGGCGACGATCAAAGAAAAAGCGGAAGAAAGGACAGTCTCCGCGGCGGCGGCGGCAGTAGGAGCCACAAGGAAGTTGGAAGAGACGGCAGTGGTGGTGGCGGCAGCAGCAGCGGTGACGGCGACTACTACTCCCTCACCGGCGGCTCCTGCCAAACTAAAGCTGACTCTGCGAATGAAGCGTAGTCCGGTGCTGGACGAGGTCATTGAATGCGGCCACTTCTTGTCTTCTGCCTCTTCTTCATCGTCGTCGGCGGCGGCGAACCACCAAGTGTGTCAGCAACGGCGAGCCCTGCTCAGTGCCGCCATGTTCCATCCCGAGTACGAGGTGCTCAAGATGGAGGGCATCACGCCGACGGCGCTTCGACAGCAACAGCGGAGGAGCAAGCACAAGCGGAACAAGCATCACCGGAAGAAGAGGAAGCGGAGGGAGTCGCCTGTGTGGACGCCTTCACCGCCGCCACTGCCGACGGACCTGGAGCACGTGTCACCCAAGCGGCTCAAGTTGATTGTAGGCGACCTCACGCATACGATTAACATTCCTCCCTGAGGCGGCCGGAACAACAAAAGACTCCTTCCTCCTCCTCCTCGTCCTTTTTGTGCATGCGCGCGTGTGTGTTTGTGTTTTTTTTTAAGCCTTCCGTTTCCGGTTCCGGTGGCGGGAGGCAGTTGCTTGCATTGATGTCGTCATCGTGTCGAGCGATTCCTGAAGAAATCCCTGCGGTGATTGGGTTCTTTTTCAAGTGGCTTCCACGTGCGGCCATTGCGGGGAATTTCCAAAATTCGACGTACTGTAGTCTCCTTCTCCTCATTGAATAAGAATTGATGCTTTGATCTTTGAAAATAATTTCAGCAGAATTTCACTGAATTGATTGGATGTGGCCTCGCTTGAATTAAGGCCAAAGATGGTTGTTCTTCTCAGTTGACTCTTGGATACTCAGTACGTGAAGGTCTGAAAGTTTGAAGAAAATTTTGGGATGAACTGATCGCTACTTGTTTCTTATTACAGTATCTAGTTATTATCTTTGGGAGTAGTTCCAATTCTTCCTTTCTTCGTGATTTTATATCTGCATAGGAATGGATGCATGGATAGAAACGGAAGAATTTTACTTTTCAAGGAAGATGTGGGTTCTAATATACACAACGATTTATTTTGCTGTGCTTCAAAGATTGTTCCATCAAGCGATTAGGATCAACGTTATGAAACTTGATTGGTTATGTTTTCTCTCCTATCGAGCCAACTTTCATTATTTCCACTTTAAAATTGTGTAAAAACAACTTGCTAATCTCTTTTTGCCACCGATTAAGGTTTGCTATTCTGTGACCTCCAGTGTTGAATTTAAATATTTCCCTGTTTCTTCGGTCGCTGTCTATTTCTATGATTTTTAAAAGTTAAAATTTGATTGATCAGATCATTTTGCGGTAGTTGAAGAAAATTCTTGAAATTGGGTGGCAATTGTTCGGAGAAAAATTCGAATCATTCTTTCAATTTTCTTCAGATCTCCAGACCTGTCTCCGCGTATTTGAAGAAGAAATGAAAAACTCTCGTGCGTGGAGCCACTAAATTAGAACTCAATTAAACGCAGGGTTGCCAGAAGCGTGAATTCTGACTGATGATGATGAACCGATGACAAGTGCAGGCCTGGAATGAAAGAACGCAAGAAAGGGAATAAAAGAAGAAGAAAAAAACTTGATCTCCCCGCACTTCGCGAAACAAAAAATTGGAAATTTGGAGATGAGAAAAAAGGGGGAAGTAGGAATGAGAAGGGAATGAAAAAAGTTGAATTGCCGAGACATTGTTGCGAGGGGTATTATTTGAAGAAGACGAAATGATTCTGCTGTGATGCGCTGCCCTCGTTGGTTTGTTCAATCTTCCCTCCCGAACTTGCCCTCTCGCGAATTGTGAATTGTTGTAATTTCTCTTTTTTTTCTGTGTGATTTTTTTGTTGTTGTGCCCGGGCCTCTGCTTTTGATTGAATCTCCGTTTCCGCCGTGGAAATAGACTTGCTTTCTTTCTGGATTGGAAAACGCGAGGCTAGAAGAGCCGGAGGCCATCAAAGAATTCAGTCTCTGAAATGGATGATAAGCTAATTGTAAACCCAACTTACAACCTGGATTCTGGGAAAGTTGAATAGAATACTAATCACTGAATTCTGAATGTCCCAAGAACTCACTGTGCAGGTTGGAAAATTTTTTCTTGCGGAATTGTGTTATTACTGATAGATGTCGTTGGCAGTTCCTACAGCCTTTTGATTCCACTCTAAGACGTTCAGTTTGATTTGCTTCTGTATTGCTTTTGTGTATTGTAGCATACAAAAGCTTATATTTTTCAGTTGCAACTTTTGTGAACTTAATTTGCGTTTATCCTTGGTTAAAATTATTTTTTTCAAACCTCTTAGGATATTTTCACAGAAAATGTTTATTTGCACGACTTATTTTAAAATGCCGATTTGATTGCAACTACTGATCTTTTCCACTGCGCAATGAATTTTTGGATACCGTGTATTGAGAAGAGTCTTGTCAAGCGATTTGTTGAAATTCCACAGTGTTGTAATTCTTTGTTGGGTTCCGGTGGATTCGAATGATGGCTATACGGGTCACGTTTACTCACTTATAGTTGCTCGTTTCCCCCTCTTGAAGCTTGTACAAGAGTCATGTTGATGGGATGGCGGCGGGAAGCTTGCGAACATTGCTGATGCTCTTTCCATTTTATTGTCATGAGCATGGATCTTTTTCTTTTACTGGTGGAAATCCTTTGACTGCTCGGACGTCGATTGTGCGGGATTCCTCGGAATGTTTCCACAGTTTCACCAGCCATTGAAGATGTGTTTAGTTTTTGTCTGGATTTCATTTGTCGCTGGGGATTATCTGTTTTGTTTTTCTTCGTTTTCATGGTGAAAATGTTCCATGTTGCGGAAGCTGAAACGTGAAAAACACGAATTTCTGAAACCACTTCCTGCTTTTATTTTAAATAAGATTCTTGCTGCGGTTTGATTGTTAATCCAGCGTGTATGATTAGTTTGCCGAGACAAATTTGAAGTTCTTCTTTGAAGTTCTTGTAAGCCTTTTTTGAATGAAGAAATTCGGAGCAGTTGACTTCATACATAGAGAGGCATACTGTAATCCTTTGAAAGTTGTAATCCTTTAAAGGAGAATCTTGAGTTGTGGTAGTTGTTCACAGCATTCTTTTTCCGTGACAATATACAAATGTACCATCAGGAAAAATCAAAACAAACTTTCGGCGATTAAAACCACGTTTTGTTTAATCGTTCCCACCATTAGTCAGGAAAAGTCGACAATGGCAAATTGTAAATGGAGGACTCAAATTTCACCCATTCATGCATCAACTGACGCAAATTTCTTTTGACCGGCGTCGCACACAACGTGGAGAAAAAGGAAGCCAATCCATCAATAAATCAATCAACCAATCCACAAGCTGAGACGGCGGTAAGACAAAAAAGCCGCCCAATCGCAAAAAGTAACTAATGTAATGTCCCCACGTTAGAAAAACAAAAAACGGAAACGTTCGCAGAGAAAGAAACGGTTTAGGAATCCTTCCTACCAACTTGCTTCACTTCACAACGCGTGGCAAAATCACGTCCGCTCGAATACGTCCTAAAAATAGCGAGCACTCAAGTAAAGAAAACTTTTGTTTTGTTTTCGAAAACAAGGAAGTAATTTCTTTTGTCATTAGCAGGATGGAAACTTTCTGACTCCCTCTTCCATGTGGGCTTCCCAAAAGTTCTTCCACCCACTCTACCAAAGTTTTCATTCTTCCTCATTGGCGAGGTGGAAGAAGGGGAAACAACTTTCCGGACAACCCTCGAATACTCTATTCCTATCGTTGCCAATTAAAAAAAAAAGTCCTGCCAACCGTCTTTTTAAATACCAATCGGCCGGGTCAAAAAAAAAAGAAAAGCTTTGACATCTCAAAAACGAGTTTCGTTTTTCCGCGCGGAAGAAAAAAGGCACGGTTTCCGCATGGCGTTTTCTCTCTCTCTCATACTTATCTTCTTCCCCCTTCCCTCGATTTTGTTCCGAAGCATTCGTTCCGAGGTGCGAAATGGCACAAGTTATTTCAAGCGAGACCGCCGCTCTTCGACATTCACGCGCGCACACTTAAAACGCACACATTGAAACCGGAAAGAAGCTTACACGCACACACAATCACACTTACACATGCGCAAAAAAGCGAAGCTTTTCTCACGAAAAAAACAAAAAAAAAAAACGCTCAAGCTGAACTCGTCTGCTGGCAGGAAGAAAGAAAAAGGGGACGGACAGACATGGAGATTTTCTTCCTTCTTTACCCATCAAACCATGCCTTTCATACAAGGAATTTCGCTTCCTGAATATTGGCATTCCTTTCAACTCCCACTGGAAGCGAATTCGCTGCATTTTTTCACAGGCGGTTGAACTATTCCCTCTGAAAGCCTCGCTTTTTTCACTTATCCTGCGCGTTTCGGGGGACACACCGACATTTTTTTGTTCGCCATCTCCTGAAATCATCATCATCTGATGTGACAAACGCACACACTTGGAGACTCTTTGATTAAAAACAACTCGACAATGAGACCTCATAAGATCAAGTAATTAGAATAAATGCTTGTCATTTTTGCCCAGAACTTCAGAAAGAAGACAAATTAAAACCTGATCTCACAAGGAATGAACCTTCCATTTCGACACTATCCACTCATAAAAAGGAACAACTCATTCCAAGAGAAAAATTCTATCCAATCCTTACGAAGATGATGCTCCACCCCAGAACTCCTTTCTTTCCTTTTGCCTGTAATCCCGACTTCTACAGTTCACAAAAAAAAAAGAATTGCTTGATGCCAGATCCAAAACGTAAAAAAGGGCAACACTGGAGTAGAATTGAGTGCAGTACTGTCCATTTCAAAGCAACAAAAAAGAGTTCATCACGTGATAAATTGCATGAAAAAATAGGATAAAATTAAAATAGAATTTAGAAAATAAAGTCGCAATTCAATTCCTGAAGAAAACATCAACATCAACTTTCTTCTTTTTTTAAATACAGTAGTGGACAAAAATGACAAACTTTCAGTACTGCCCTTCGTATACATGGTAAACCTAGGTGTTGTTTCAGGGACAGGCAAGAGAACACTGAGAACAAATAAAACTCGGCATGTCCTTCAAAACGCGCAAAATACTTGCACGTGTGTGTCATGTCAACCCATGCCTCGACCAACTCCGACCCCAAGAGGAAACGACAACCCCCAGGGAAACGGATGAAAAATCAGAGCAAGGATCCAACAACACACACGCACGCACTTAAACACTTGTTCTCGTCGGTTCGCACAGCCAAACACTGGGGGAAATAATTAAAACGGACAGAAAAAAAAAGAGAAAAACCGCTCAAAAGCGTCGGTTCGTCATATAATCATTATTATAATCGCTTTTGTTTCCTCGTCTCCCTCATATCCTATGATGATGGTTGTTGAAGTCTGCGAAGCTCTGGACGCCTGGACTGGCCCTTGGCGACGGCGACGACGACGCCGACACCGCGTTGGATCCCCCGCTACCACTGCCGCCGCCCGACGGCGGCTGCTGCTGCTGGTTCCGCTTAATGTAGAGGTGCAGGAGCTTCAGCTTCGACCCGCTCAGCGTGGCCAGGTATGGCTGCAGGGCGTCTGGCCCGAGGGCGTTGTGCAGGGCCACCATGCAGAACACGGCCGCCTTGCGAACACTGCTCTCCTCCGAGTCGTACGCCTGTCACAAAGTTAGAAAAAAGGGGAACGATAAAATTCGTGGGCGGTAATACTACAAAATGTATGCAGTAAAATCTTGTTACAGCACATTTTTCATTACAGCATAACAAACTTTTCTCTGGTCGCGGAAAAAAAAACGATGGACTAAATGTTGAAACAATCTCGCTACAATGAACTTTTCAACTTCAATACAAGACACTTTTTTGAGAAATGCTTGATTATCCAGGTAAAAATTCCCCGACTAAGGTAGGCTTATTCTGATGTTTTCTTAAACCCACTTGTGACAGACTAGTTCTTGTAGCATGGATGGAAGCTGTAATCAATGACAAACATGCTCTCAAGTGGGAATTTTTTACACCCTCCCATCCTCCCAGAATGAAGATATTGGTGAAATTGATGGAATTCAAGGTTGAAGTTGATTTTTTTTAAAAGATCACTCAGTACTTTCAACAACAATAAAAAGTCTGAAAATGGCAGGACAGCAAGATCTAATTGATTATAGGCAGGTCTGACGTGAATTTTTTTCCAGTGATCAATTTTGGTATAACAAATAATTTTGAATAATAAAATTCCTGAATTCCCCAGTTGTTTGTAGCAACGACATTTTACTCGACGAGTAGACTCTCTCTACAACATGATTAATTGAAGGGACCCGAAAAAAAGTCCATTTGGAGGGAATTTCGTTGCGGAAAACTTTCATAACATGGGGAGAGAAGCCTATGGGACCAAAAAAAATATTTCTAGAGATAAAATCGTTTTAGAGATTGCACCTGCATAACCCGCGACTAAGACACCATTTCAAAAAAAAAAGGACAGAAAAAAACGCTATCAGCATAATTTTTTTTCGAATTTAACACTATTTTTTCCCCAAGGAAATCTGTTTTTCAACACTCGCGAGTAAATAAAAACAAAGCCAAACCTCCTCGAATTACATAAACACGTCACGAAAAGCACGAATTTCAGAGAAACCATGGAAACTCCATCATTCATGGTCTCTGGTCAATTAGAGTCAGAAGCGACAACCTGGTAAACGCTCTCTGTACCTGCATCAAGCTCTGCATGACGTCGTCAACCAGGTGCTGCTGGGTCGGCGTGGCCAGCAGTCGGGTCAGGGCCGAGGGTTGGGCCTCAGCCACGCGCGTCATCATCTTGATGGCCAGCTGGTTGGCCGGGAACTCGCCCTTGCCGATCAGCGGGTTGATGCTGGACAGGACTCGGTCCAGGTTCAGCTGGACGCCCACCGTCGTGGCCAGGTGTTCCGCGGCCCGGGACACGTCCTTGTGCGAGTCCGAGTAGCCCTCGAGGGCCTGCCACAGCAGCAGTTCAATGTACTGCTCAAACTGCGGGGCCAGCGACCGGTTGGCCACCAGCTCCTCCAGCACTCGCAGGCTGTTGACTCGCATGTCTGGCGAACTCGCGCCGTCGTCCTTCAAAGCCTGGCCGGAGATTTTTAAAAAGACACCCTTTTTAATGAATCATTCAAAAGAAACGCATACAGACGGACACTCTCTCTCTGTTTATAACGATTTTCTTTCTACAACGAATTTTTTTGTGGTCGCGTAGGTTTCTTTCCTCCTGCTATACAAGGTGTTCTCTACAACGAAATTCTCTCCGCAAATAATTTTTTTGGTCCCTTGGGTTGCCTTTGACAGAGTGAGAGAGTTAACCTGTATTTATAAAATATTGAGCAATTCAAATTTTTCATTTCAGATGCGCATTGAAAAATTACGTTACGACAGTTGACTCATTCGGCTAAAGAGAGAGAATTGACAAAATAATCAACATTTAACCACACACTCAAGAGACTAGATAATTCAGAAAGCATTGAGCTGTTCAATAATTCATTTAGGAGAGATGCGCATGAAAAACATTAAGCTACAGCCCTAAAAATTTCTCAATTTGAAAGAAAAATGAGCATTTTGAAAAATATTGAGCTAAAATCGAAAAAAAATTACTCACTCGTGAATCGTGATAGAGATGAATTCGAAAAAATAACAAGCTCTTGAAAATTATCCCTTGGAGAGGGTAACGAATGCCGAACTATGAGAAAGCTTCCGTTATTTTGAAATCTTGGCTAGAAAACATATATGGGTGTAGTCACGTAAAATTTCAAATATTTAAAAAAATGTTTTATGTCACTAAAGTTTCTCATCAGTTTTTCCAATGCTTCCATGTAGCTGATGTGATGACAAATAACAATTTGGTTAAAAAAACGGCGCTTCTCAGATGTTATATAATCTTTTCTGGAGAGTCGTATTATTGTTATATTCAATGAAGCGAAGGGGGAACAACTTGAGAAAATCCAAAGGGAGTGAAATGGCACCTCAAGAAGAATCCGGAGAAGCTGCTTGAAGCAAAGCACGAGACTCCGTTCGTCATCCGCGTGCTCCGCACTCAGGCCTCTGGGCTGGGCCCGCTCCTGCTCAATCCTCGACAGCAGTTTGGACAGGTGGGCAAGGCCAAGGGCCTTCGTGCTGCCGCGCTCAGACAGTGACGCTAAAATGTCTCTCACACGGGTCGTCAGCAAACCTCCTCCTCCTCCTGGCGTCGCGATCACTAAAAAAAAATTAATACAGTAGCAGAAGAACGTTTACAAACTACAGTTGAACCAACCCAAGTAGAATTTTTTTTTCAAGTCCCCGTCTGGATTCCCTTTGAAAAGAGAGAATTACAGTTGAACCTCCGCAAGAAATTTCAAGGGACCAGCAAAAAAATTCGAATTATGGAGATTTCCATTATGAGAGGTTTTGAGTTATCCTCTCTAACTCAAAAGGCTTTTCCTCTCAAACCTACGTAACTCATATTTTCTGAGGCCTTTTGGGTATTATTTTCTTGATACTGTACAGGAAAGAGAAAAGCAATAAAAATTAATTTGTTCCGTTTTCGAAGGAAGTGGAAGACTGATCGGGCAAATGAACCCATGCCTTCAAGTTCAGCAACCGGTCATCTCATTTAAAAAGCAATTCAAGGCTCAAAAAATCACAATTTACAGTTTCCTGCAATTATTTCTTTCACCACAACAAAAATGCTTGTTTCCCTAACTCGATTTGTTTGGCTGGTTCCTCGAAATTTGACGGAGAGTTTTGACTTTATAAACAATTTGCACAATTTCCTTTTTTTTTTTTAAAGATGAATTACCAGAGATCGAATGCGGGCCCGAGTCGACGGCGTCCAGTTCGGGCGACTCTCCGTGTCCGCCGCGATCTTCCAACGACAACTGGCTAATTCCCGAGTCCTTGGACGTCGCCGCACCACCGGAAGCACCGCCGCCACCGACAGCATCACCAACTCCGCGTCCACCGCCGCCAACAGACCCAACGCCGCCAACACCACCACCCAAGTTCATCGCCTTGAAACTACTCTCAATCTCCGCCGTCGTTCGTTGCAAGCTCGCGTAAAAGTCGTCCTCGGGATTCAAGTTCTCGGTGTCTTCCCGGCCGAGGCGTCCGAGTCCCAGGGACGGCTGCGGCGACAGCAACCCCGTTGTCGTCGGCGAAGAAGTGGACGCCTGGCGCAAAGGTGTCAGGCCAATCGGCGCCGTCCTGCCCGGAAACAGCGCCGACGGACTCGCACTTCCCGCACTGTCCACACTCGCTCTTCTCGGCGAGTCCAGTATCGCCTGAATCGCTTCCTGCAATATAAAAATAAATCGACCGCGGAGAAATTAGCCCTATTCAGCTAGAAGCGGGAAATATTTTCGTTAAAATTTGCCGCCAGTCAAAATAATGCGGAATTTGTTTTCATAAATTTCGAAAATCCATTCAAACTAGCGAAATTTTCAACAAGACCCCCGCGTTTTACCACTAAACAAGTTTATAAATTTTCAACGGGAAAAAACAATGATCACGGTTTAAAATACAGTCGAACCTTTTTGAGACGAACTTCAAGGGACCAACAAAAACTTTTCTAAAAGGGATTAGCAAACAAAATACAAGCATTTGTGTCGGAGAAAAGAAAAAAGAATTACAGGAAATTTAAATTGGTGATATTCTAGGGCTTAACTTGCTTCTTGATTGAGTTGACAGGATGCTGAACTTGGAGACAAGGGTTCATTTGACCAATGGCTCATTCACTTCCTTGCAAAACACATAAAATTACATTTTTATTGCTTTTCTCTTTCTTGTGTCAATAAAATAATAGCCAAAAGGTCTCCAGAAAATTCGAATCATGGAGGTTCGAGGAGGAGAGCGTTGAGTGTTTTAAAAATAAATTAAGACAGGAACTTGACAAAAATTTGACGCAGAGAGGTTCGACTTATCGAGGTTCAACTGCATTTTAGAAATAAATCAGGGACGGAGTGAGCTTCACCTCTTCACGTTTCGACAACTGCTGCATCAACATGGTAAATGCCGGCGGGCTGTGATTGAACATGGCAACTAAAGCAGCCCTGGAAACTCGAGCAACTTCCAGCGACTTCATGTCAGAGCTCCACTGCAACAGCTTCCTGATGGCCGTCAAGGTTTCTTCGCTATTATTGCTACCCCCGATCCCAACCCTGCAACAACAAAAGGAACGCCATCCAATGGAAGAATTTCTTTCTCTCCGTGCCCGACTTAAATAAAATATACACAGATGTCGCCTCTGGGCTGACTGCAAATTTCTAGAAAACTCATGCTGCATCTACCCGAAGACACTTGCAATGAAATTTAACGTTGAAAGGGGAAAGCTTTGGATGCAGAACTGACCCAAAAGCAGCTGTGTGGCCACTTCCCTGGCCCAACAAGCGCCGCAGGTACGTGAGAGTCGCCAACTTGCACTTGGAGTTCGGGGTATGAGCACCGTCCCCCAAGTAGCGCACCAGGACAGCAAACTGGGCCTCGGGGGAGAAGGTGTCCCTCACCAGGTCCAACAACCGGTTGATCTTGCCCACGACACTGTTGAGCAAATCCCCGCCCATCTTGCTCAGCAGACGAGTCAGCAGCACGTACAGCCAACCGACTCTCGCAATCTCCTCGCCGCCGTAACATGACACCAGCTCCGTCACCTGATAATAATTCAAATAAGAAATTTTAGAAAATTAAATCTTTAGTATCGTAAAGGCAAATATCATGTAATATCGATATTTGGCCCCCACGAAAAGTCTAAAACCTAATGACGGATTTTGGAAATGGGAATTTCCGACATCCTGAAATTGTTTTTCATCTCAGAACTACACTATTATGGAGGTCTGATTTCCAGAGAGCTCAGAAAAAAATTCAAGAGTTATCAAAAAATTTGATTTTCTTCGAATTTTTTTTCGAAGTATTTTCTTATGACTTGGGCGAATTTCTTTGCATTTAAAAAATCCAAGAATACAAAAATGCACCGAATTCCAGTTGTAGAAAAATTATCTTTCTTTTAGGTTTCCATTTCTACTTCTGAACCTTCAAAACCTCACGCAAACCAAAGATCTACAGGTACCACAAAGGAATGCTCGAATTATTTTTTTCGACACTTCATTGCACTGAAGACTTGCAGAGCATCTTGAAATGTATACGATTATTATTATTTTATAAACCGCTCACGGAAGAACATTTTTAAATGTGCGAGACAGGGAATGATTCAGATACTGTACTATATTTTTTGCTGATGATGTGCTTTGCACCTACAGTATTATTTTTCTCATTAAAAATTTCCGCAAAGTGTCAAGACCGGATATCCGACAGAAAACGCACCGTGTCGAGGAAAAGCGTGAAGACCTTGGTGTGAGGGTCGGCAAACATTTTGGTGAAGGATTCCGTGACGCGTCGAAGGTCGGAAGTCGACAGCTGACGACGCGGGGAGCGCAACAATCCTTGCAGTCCAACGAGGCCTTCTTTCCGGTCCACCCAATGTCCACTCGCACACAGTCTCAGAATCTCGTTCACATCATACTAACCAGGAAGAAGAAGAAAATAAAAAGGAAAAATAAAATGTACAATTCGAAAAAAGATTTGTCAAATGTTTGCAGTCACACACACACAAAGCAAATCCAACGCTGTCTTGTCACGAAACCGAGGTGGGAGTGACAAACGAAAAAAAAAACGATCTGCCGGGAGTCCTTTCTCGGATTATTCTTAAATTAACCCTTGAAAAAAATTGATTGTTTCGAACGCTACTCAAAATAATCATTTCGATATTAATCGTAAAACTTTTAAATTCGTTAATTTTTCAATTCTTATTTTTTGTCACCCAAAGCTCAGCTCGGGACACATGCTCCCCAATTTTCAAAAAGCAGGATTAATCTTTTCTTTGCGCGTAATTTTGTAGAACATCCAGGAATGAAACATTTCCGCGCTTTTTCTTCCATAATCCTGAAGAAAGGAACGCAGAAAAAAATAAAAATATTTGGATAAAACTTTTACACAAATTATTTCAATTCTTTTGGAACGTAGAAGGCTCTGAAAATTCCGCTTCACAAAACTGCCAACTGTTCACTCCCAAATTTTTTTCTGCATTCTTCTACCATCATTTTACGGACTTCCCCGTCACATAATTCAAAGATGCTGGAACGCTAAGAGAACGTTACAAAATTACGAATAAACGGTAATCACTGTATTTTACAACTTTAAATGTCGACAACGACATTCACGATGCGTTCCAAAAAGTATAAATAATTCATTCAATATCCAATTTTTTTCAAGTGTTCTACCATTGCTTAAACGCAAACGCAATTTATTCTTCAATGTAGGCACTTCTTTCTGGCGCTGAAACAAAGCGGGTTATGGTTCAAGAGATTTCGCAGTTAGTCACAAAAAGAAAAAAACCAGCATTCATCAATTCTTCCCACAGGCCATCATCCTGTACACGAAAAATTCCAAATCTCTTCATGCGGATCCCGTGGAATCATGCGAAAAAAAGTTAATCAAATTTTTCAGCGCAAGAGGAACAATATGAAATTCGGTATTCGTGTTAGCAGCAGGTTTCTCTCTTCTTTCTTTTCCTCTCGACATGCTGCTGAAGAAACAAATGCACGTGCGACTCGTTACCTCCTCGCGTGGCCGTTCAAGGGAGTCTGAACAAATCTCGTCGTACAACAATTGCGAAGATGCCACCCACGTCAGAAGCTGAAAACACGCCATGATTGATGGGAGAATAAAAACCAAAGAGTTCAAATGCCTCCACCAACAAAAACAATCAAACTTTGCAAAATCAACTCTTCCCTGACACGCAAAAACAAATGTACAAATCACAGAAAACCGTTTCGGACCTTGCTTCCAGGAATGTCCAAGAGATGTCGCCTGAATCACTACACTGACCACAATACGTAAACGTAAACGGGATGCAGACCAAATAAATTTAATGAATTCAGGCGACACCTACGTGATGCGAAAGAAAAAATCACAGGAATTCTGATGACAGGCCTTTTCCAGTATACAATATACAATTACTGTATCTGGAAATTAGCGGTTCATTAAAAAAGTCATAACCACAATCTCGTTCAAAAATCCCCGTCCCCAAAAGGTCGAAATGAATTCGACACGATTCACACCACCATCACCACAAAAATTAAAAATTTGACTCAAAATATTTTGAATGAGATAAAAAAGAGAACTCACATCGGCAGTCCGTCGAGCAAAGGACTCGTAAGATCGATCCGAACACAAACTCGACGTTTCACTTTCGTCACTGGGTCCATCGTCAAACGCTAATTCCCCGGTTCTGCTTCTTCTCGGTCGCAACTGTTCCAGAATTATAAAAATACTAATTAATAACAGAGATGTGTTTCATTCTGCCAAGAGTTAATACAGTATTGTACGATATTTGATACGATAGGTCTGGAACGAAAATTAAAATTGTACTGGAAAAGGGAATTCCTCGACTTCTTCAATTGATACAGAGTGGAATGCTTGATGCTTCTTTCGTCACAAGAGGTGTTCTCAGAAGTTCTGCAAGTTTTAACTTTATTCAGCCCGTCAATAGCGGATAAAAAATGAAGAGAATCATTGTTTGGAAAAATTTCTTAAAATTTGCACACTTCCAATTTACTTGAACGAGGATTTCTTCAAAGGAATCTGCATTTTCTTCACTGCTTTGATTACCTTGTTCAATCGATATCTGATTACAATTTTAATAAGTAGCCTCTGTTCTGAAACATTTCAAATAGAAAATCGCCGCTTGAAATGTCACCCAGTACGAAAAAAAATATACGACAAACTTGAAAAAAAAAAAAACGAATAGTTTCCTTCGTGCGGAAATCCATCTAGGTATTGTTGAGACAAGTTGGACAAAGCCCACTTTCTTCCGCAACTCGAAAAGCTTCTCAGAAATCCAAATCACTTGAGCTGTTAATTTTCCAATAGACTCAAAAAACTACTACTGCAGCCGTCACTCATCCCGCTCACCACATCAAGTGGTGCTTTTCTGAATATAAGACTGATTTTTTCGTTTTCACATTTTTTTGCAAGTATCGATGAGGAACGTAATTTCAGATATATAGTTTTTTTGCAGTTGATCGCACAAAGAAACTCACACTCGCGGGAGAATCCATCAAAGCTGACTCGAGCGCATTCTCAGCTTCCCGGCTGTGCTGCAACATCTTCTGCGCCATCACCGGTTGCCGGAACCCGAACGCCGTCCTTCCGCCGTCTCCACTAGACAAATACCTCGCCCTGGAAGAAAAAAAAATGCCTTAGTTCAATGCGGATTCAAAACTTTTCGTTTCCCAGCGACGACTCAAAGACTGAATTAATCATCATCATCAACACAAGTTTCTCTTCCCATGGAATTGGGGTTCTCTGCAAAATATTATTTGTGGTCCCTTGAATTTCGTTGCAGAGAGTCCACTTGTATTCATTTTCCGGAGACAATTTCTATCCCTTCTTTCGCGTGAAACACTCTTAGATTTTGAGTTTTACTTGCAACCAAGGCAATCACCACTAATTGATGCAGCACATGCGGAAAACTCGAGGGTTCCAGATCACAATTTAATTCGGAGCTCCACCTCAAACAATTTCAACAACATTCAAAGATTTTTTAGAAACATCACTGCACAATTGTGTGAGGGATCGGCACACATAAAGACAAGCAATGCCGCGGTAAAACTTCTTCCGTATCACGTCAAGTTCGAACGCGTAATAATAAAAAAAAAAATGACGAACCTAAACGGCCTCGGGCCAGGCGACGTTTCCCGCGACGTGGCGGCAGACCTGGCCGGGAGCCGGCTTCGATTCGCAGACACGCCGCCGACGCCCATGCCCATCCCGGGCCGCAGCCGGCCCATCGTGGCCGAGTCCCCTGGCCCACAGCCCATGAGCGCCATGTTGGTCGTGATGTAGTTGAGTCGCGACGACGGCGAACCACTCCGACTGCCGGGCTGCGAATGCGACACCGGCTTCCGACCCCGAGAGCGTCCCAGTCTGTCCGCCGTTCCGTAAGCACCGCCGCTTTCCGACGGCTTCCGGCTCCTCGAACCTGTCGACGCTGAAAATTAAGGGATGAAAATCGGTCTCGTTAAAAATTTAAGACTCAGATTTTCTAGAAAACATTAGTCTTGAAATTCACCCAGTCATATTTTTCCAAGTTTAGCGCTTCTCAGCCCAAAGGACAAACAGAATTTGTCAATTGTTTTCCTTCACGCAGAAAACGGTAAAATGTAGTAGTATTTCATCAAATAAATGCAATTGATTTCAAGAACTGGTTCGTTGTTAGCGAAATTTGGAGTATGGGGACTTGTGAGTGAATCCGAATATCATACATGCGACTGTTCGCAGTATGGGTCGATGTTAGTAGTTTTTCTTTTACTGTTGAAGTTTTTTGTTCGCATCTAAATGCAAAATTCGCATTTGAGGAATTATTAGGCGTAAGTAAACCTTCCATCGTGGAACACTCGTGCTTTTTTTCTCTCATCCGCAGAAAATAAAACGACGGATTCAACCTTTGTGTGAAAAACAGTTTTGGTACAAAAAAAAAAAAAAAAAAAAAACTGAAGACACGAAAACATTATAAAAAAAGTGAAATGCCACAATTACTCACGGAAGATTCAATTCAAGATACTTTTGTTCACCTTGGAAACAAAAATAATTTCAGTCCGAAACTTTCAATAGTGTTTTTAAACACTTCCGGAAGTGCAGGAGATTTAAAAAAACGTCATACAACACGCATCCCACGAAATTATCACGATAATAACAAGTTATTATTCAAATTGCAACATTTAAAACAAGTATTTCCTCCGCGAAAAAGAAACAAACAGGTCTCTCCAAAATCCAAGAAACGAAACTCAAGTCCGATAATCAAAGAAATCGTCGTCCCAACAAAACAATAGAAATACACAAAACCCAGGCCAAACCAGGCAGGAAAAAAACGCCAAGATGCAGTGAAAAAAATAAAATAAACGAAACCCTCGGAATAAACGTGTAGTGACAATCGGAAAGAATAAAGAACAGGCAAAATTATCTATTTGAATATAAGACGCAATTTTTCTCGTGAAGATTGGTCCGATAATGTTCAAAATAACGTCTTGCATTCTATTTAAGAAAAATAGTAAAAAACGACGTCTTTTATTGAAATGTATAAAATACGGTTGCATTTAGGGGAGGTGGTGGTGGGGGGGAAGAACTCACGGGTGAGCGCGGACTTCATCCTGGACCATTCGGCGTACTGCTGCCTCGCTTTGGCCCGTTGCGCCGCTTGCAAGTCTGTCGTACTCGTGCTTCTCAGGTTGTTGTGTCGCGGCGTCAGGGACGTCGGTCCGTCTACATTTATTCCCCCCACAGGCACACACACACACACACGCAGAAAATAATAACCAACGCATAACACAAGCAATTCGACGGGTATCATGCATAACGAGAATATCATATCTACTTGAGTACCACGCGCACCTTTTTCTCGAATTTGAAAGGGAAAAACAATTTGACTCGTTATAGGTGGAATGCCTTTTTTTCAACGAAATTCAGGTGTGCATTAGACTTGATTCCAGTGGGACATTAGGGACCAAGTTGAACAGAAAAACTTATTTAAATGGGAACAATTAAAAATTCGTGTCTAAATTCAAATATAATCTTTCCTATTTTTTCAAACATTGTGGTTTATGAGTCACTAAAAATAGGGTGTGCGTCTCACTCGGGGATACGATTTTGTCAAAATATTCAACCGGAAAACTCTGATGCGCGTCTTACTCGAGTATATAGTGCTGTAGTTCTTCCCCCGCCTCCAGAAATTCTTCTGAGATCATACTCTTAACGGGCGATCGAGCTTTAAAATCTGCATCCAATTCTCAGTGCCACAAAGTTCGAGTGAACCAAGAAATATTCCTTCCTTCAAATAATTTAAATTCGAGCACTCCCGCGTCCACGAAAAGAGCAGACAGGGTAGAAACTAGTTTCACAATAATGTAGAAACAATTGTTCGATGATGCAGCATTTCAGCTTTTAGTCCTTTCACGGACAGAACATTTTCAAAATAATTATAGTTCACTCTTTGGTGTCTGAAAAAAATGTTTGTGTTCGCTTACGAATTGAAAAAAAGGTCGCTACGGAAACTTCAAAACCGCATTCAACGTCCTCCAAAAAAATATCCCACTCCGATAGAAAGAGATGTTGTCCAAAGAAAAGTCAAAAATCTCTATCCGCACCCAATTCTCTTCCTCTCTCATCACAGCCCCTCCATGAACCAAGAAACCAACGAACAAGTGAATAAAATGTTATAGGGAAAAAAATCAGCGTCGATATCGACTCAAATACTTGCATAATCAATTCGTTCATCGCAGCCTCGCAAAAAATCCAAGAATCACGGAAAATACGCAGCCGGAATCCCGAAAAATTCACGAGAACAAAATAAACAATTTTGAAAACGTCACAGCAAAAAAAAAGAAACGCCAATTTTTTTTTCCTCTTGCGATTCAAATTAATGGGTTAATGAATAATGGAATAATATACAGGGAGGAATTAAAACTGAATCTTTGCTAGCCGCCTCATCTGTGACGCACTTTCTTCTTCTGTCGAGAGATTCAAATTTAATTGGGAGACAAAATTCTCCCGATTAATAACTAAAAAAAAAAAGATAAATCCCCGCAACCATCTTCTCAATTTGACACGAGATGAACGAACAAGACCAACATCGTTTCATCGGCACGAAACGGGCAAATGAGAGAGAGAAAAAGAAACAGGCTAAAGAACCAGTCTCGTCGCACAAAAAAATATTCGGCAGTTCTGTGGCGACGGCTCATCCGTCACCGAACTCCTCATCGCTAAACCCCGTGGCGTCTTCGCGGCACTCACCCGTCTCCGAGCCAGCGTAGGACGACGCCGACGACGGCATTCGGTTGGCCGACGGTTTCCGTGCCGACGACGGCATCGGCAATCGTGAGATGTTCTCCACTGATCCTCCCGTCAAGGACGCCGAGGCGGCGCTGCTCGGCGGCCGTTCCGCGTACATTGAGCCCCACGCGTTGTCTTGAAAAAAAAAAAGACAAACGTTGACGATTCAATTTCAAAACGAAATGAAATCAAGCCTTAAGGTGATTGCGCCGCAGCTTGATTTCGTTCGACTCATGAGAATTATTAAAATATCCTATTGCCAAACCACGATAAGCAAACACCAATTGTTGTTGAGGTTCGTGGAAGTTTCACGGGGTTGGCGATTTAAAGAGGGTTGTTGGTTCATCGAAAAAGCTAAAATATGAAAATTAAAATATTATAAGAAATAAAATTCATATTCTTCTAGAAAACAATGAAAATTACTCTTGGATGCGTATATTATACAGTATCCAGCTAATGCTACGTCAGCTTTGAGGTTTTTTTTTTTTTTCATCGGAGAACTCTCGCAGAAACTTTGATCTTATTGGCGTGCTATCGAGGACATTTGTCAGGAGCATATTTGACTAATTTGAGTCAAAAATTTTGGCGGATGGGGTTTCAACAAGGTATTAAATTCTCAATACTTTCATCATTAGAGCAAATTTGTACAGTATTACAAAAATAACTTGGCAATTGCTGAGGGTGGCGGCATATTATCGAGATTTGACTGCATATTCAAAGAAATCTTCTCGTGGCACAGAGAAGAACGCAATAAATCAAATTTCCCTGAAAATGTCTGCCCAGAGAGGAGAGAAAAAGTATGTTTACTCGATGTAGCGACGTTCGACCGGAAACCCGGAGTGACGGCCGTAGACGTCTTTGCGGCCCCACCCCGTGACGGCAGTGTGGACGACGACGATGCCGCAGAAGACGTCGCCGTGTCTCCACCACCTGCAGACATGAGTCCTCGTTTGTAGCTCGCGTCCAGACTGTTCAGTAGTTGATCAGCTTGCACCGGGAAATGATTCGCGAATGCCCAGTACGCCCTAAAAAAAGAAAATAAACACAAATAAAATCATGGAGGACTCTACATACTTAGTGTTTCACCAAGTCGCTATTCTGGCCACTGATACTTTTAAATGATTTTCGCTTGTGCTTTCAAGGCGAGCAGTGATAAATTCAAAACTTGTTTTTTCGAGAGTTACTGAATTATTCAATTACTGTACTTTTCTGTGGTATAATATACGGTAGAAACCTAATTCTTGTGGTAATTTGTCCTCCTGTTCATCAAAATTTAGGAATCAAGTCCCCAAAAAATACAATGAAATTGTTTTCTCAACTTCAAGATGAAGAAATTAATTGTGCAAAAGAAAATCAAATGGAATCTGTTCTTTGAAGGACCTCAAGAAGCAAACAACTTCAAGAAGTCCAGCTTGAATGTCCACACATTATGGAAAAAACTATGAAAAAGAAGCACAAAATTAGCCGGTTTTTAATTATAAAATTGCGGTAATTTAGTAATTTAATTTATTTTGGATTTTTGTGAGTGTAATTAGCTCAATTTTTTCAAGAGATATCTGAATATTTATAAAAATAAAATTTTCAATTTTATAGAAATTTTGGAAAAGTGTCTCAATCTTGAGATATTGTCCAGAGGTTGGCCAGATTTTTGAGTCTCAAGTGTCCCTAAATCGAATCGTCCGTATGTCGGGGTCCCACCGTACCCCAACATTTAGTTTCATTTTGCCGTTTCCGATGAAAAAAAAAAAAAACCAAAAACAGAAGAGGAACTGACTTGCGAGAGAAGATACGGGCTTCGGGGTCGGCATCAGAGACGCCGCGACGGAGGGCATCCGACAAGGCCGACAGATGTCGCTCCATGGGGGCCGTGGGCCACGTGTTGAGGAGGTGCGCCAGGAATTCGCACACTGCTCGGCGGATTTCTTTCGACTTGTGGCTCATGCTCATTGTCAGGATCGGGATGAGCCGCGGGGAATGCACGTTCTGGATCAGGAACCGGATGCAAACTGTTCCCGACGTTGACATTATCTAGATAGACGCACAAATCAAAAGGAAAACATAAATCAATCAATTTTGAGGCAGCCGCAACACGCCCCCGCAAATAAGCTCTTATATAAATCACCATCGTTGAAAAGATCCTACGAAGGCAAACGAGGGATTTTCGAAAAGTCTTGCGGACTAACGACAAAAATTGTAATTTCCGTGATTCATTTTCAACTACTCGTAGATTGACGCAAAAATGCTTATCTTTCGGCCCGCAAAAAATCTGTGGAAGCTTTGAATTTTCAAAAACAATTCAAAGTGAAAAGTCATTTCCTGAAAGCAATTACCGTATTTAATTGATAAATATTTTCTTTTCGTTATGATTTTCCAGACAAAAAAAAATCGAAAAAATAAGAAAAAAACGACAGAAGGACAATTAACTTTGAATTCCACTTTATCTGCATAATTTCATAAGATCATGGTTTGTCTTTACTCCATCATAAAAAACAATGTTCATCAGCCTTTGCTAAAAATTCATCCGGTGGTTCTTGAGAGATTCGAAAACAACTCTGATCATCATTTTTGATCATTCATCGATCAATTTCTACCCTTTACATGCTTGGGGTCAAGATCACACAAATTTACACCATTCGAAAAAAAACGAGGCTCTCGAAAGTATTTGATTTACGAGGACGATCACAGGGTATTTCGTAATTGCCAGAATATCGCAGAAACCAGTTTCGCTTTATTCAGCCCTATCTGATCCGAAGTCTCGCCAGTTATATAAAAGCCACAAAAGCTCGTGCTTTTAGTAATAGCTCGCTGATCATGTTCGCTTCATTAACGCTGCGATTAAAAGCCGAAACTCCGAGTATAAAAAGGTAATATAGATTGTGCAAGTTGTTGGAAACTGCCGTAACGTCAATCAACGATTTCAAGGGCAGCTATTCCCGGTCTTCCGTTCACAGAAATACACAGAATATTACTGAAATCAACGGAAGTGGCCGATGTTATTCGCAAATGGCGTGATAAATACAAACGAATAGCGGAAAATTTGAAAAGGGTAATTTTAATATCGTTACAAAAATACATTTTTTTTACGAGTACTAGACGTCAACCTTCCGCGTTCATCAGCAGTAGACGTTTCTGTACTTCAATACTGTATTTCCTACAGAGGCAGCATTAAAAATTCCCCGGAAAATCATCATGATGCGATAGTAAATCAACCATGTCTCAAGAACCGTTCCGGGATATAAAATACACATCGCAAAAATTCTTCTGAACTACCGCAGTCGTTTTTCTTAGAGAAATAAAAAATATATGTATAGTCGCACGAAGAATATTGCTGTAGAAGGAAAACGGGAAGAATTTATCCGCGAGATGGATAATTTTTCAACTTTTAACAAACAAGCAAGTTTATTTTTCGTTCGACATACCTAAAAATCAATTCTTTTCTGAATGAGATCAATAAACGAAGAAAAATTCGAGGAACGACAGAAGGGGCAATCTGAATAATCGAGTTTTCAAGAAACCATTTCTTCCCATGCGACACAGAGCACTTACCGTTTTATGCAAAGCCGTCATTGTAAAAATTATATACTGTACACAAAGTGACGCCAAATTGAAAAGATAGAAAAAATTGGCAATCTTGGGCAATCAAAATTCCAAACATTCCAATTCAAGAAACAATTTCTTCGCAGTCGACACGCAGTTCTTTAACCGTCTCATGCAACGAGGCCATATCAAGAATTTTCCAAAAAAGTAGCGACGCCCAATTAGAAAGAAGAACTTTTTGCCAACCAGAGCAAATAAAGTTTTCAATTTCGTGGGAACATTTTTTTTGAACTTCGTAAATTCCGACAAGCAGCGAATAAAGCTTATACTATATATCCATCAATCTATCAAATACAGTTGGACTCTCTCTACGAAGATCTTGACTACAACTAATTTATATTTGGTCCCATAGGGTTTTCTCTCCGTGTTACGGTATTTTGTTCTCTACAACGAAATTCTCTCAAGTACGATTTTTTTCTTTCTCGGCCCTCGGGTTTCGTTGTAGAGAGTCCAGCTGTATTTTCTCCTGCCAAGACTCTCTTACGACGAGCACCACTGGTTTCATGATGTTCTTCAATACCCGCATAGATCTTCATTTAGCAAAAAAAAAAAAAAAAAAAAAAAAAAAAAACTGCGCGGGGTATAAAACAAAAAAAAAAAAAAAAAAAAAAAAATAAAAAAAAAAAAAAAAAAAAAAAAAAAAAAACACTGCGCGTGGTACTCGCTCAAATCATTATTTTTTCGGCAAAAAAAAAATTACGCAAGACGTACTTTGACCGTGTTGGGAATGAGGTTGATGAGTGGCGGAAGCAGAGCCTCGGCACAATGGTCAAACTTGTGTTTCAGCTCCTGGGCCATACACGCTGTAGTGACACAGGCTTCTCGGACAACCTGGGATCGCAGGTCTCTCACAGATGCCTGCATCGCAGGCTCCATTGATCGCAGCTGAGGAAAGAACTCGTCCGGGAAAGACCGTGCTGCTCCTTCCAGCAAAACTGCTCGGAGTTGCCTCAACTGGGAATAGAACGAAAAGTGTTCAATAAATGAATGAATGAATGAATGAAATAGACCATGTTTCATTTTTGTTCATTTACATTCATGATTATTGCACTTAGTCAAGTTATAATTATTTAATGATTCAATATCCCATGAACAAATTCTTCCCCTCTCAAATCGTCCCTGTCTCAAAGTGTCTGTCTTGAATTTTCCGAGAAAGAGAGACAGAACATTTCAATTTTCCCATTTACTAGAACCCACTCAAAAGTCAGTTCAAAGGAAATTACTTTTCATCAGATAATGCTGGGATTAACCACTCATTTCAAAGAATCCATAAAGGGTTGACCATAAAAAAAACTCGGACCGATTTTCAAGCTGCATTAGTTTCTGACTGAATGAATTACGCAAAAGTCTTTCGAAAAGGATTCTCAGACAGTTCCGATTTGATAAGAAAACTTGAAAAGGGTCGTTCAATAACAGACGTACTGACCTCAAGACTGGTCATTTCTCCAGAGAAAATATCATTACAGTACTTCCTGAAAACACCAGACCGGGATCAGAGAGACATTTTTTTACCTTGAAGTAGCACAAGGAGGACACGAGAGATTTAAGACCAGTTTAGCACGCAAGCATTCTGCAAGGTGAGCTGGCCAGAACTTTGAGAAATACGCATAAATTTGTCAAGAAAGGTCACTGTAATTCGGGGTGGGAACGAAAAAAAAAAGGCATTTGCTCCTGACGTTCATCATCAGCATCCTTGTCAAAATAGCTCAGCGATCCTTTCTACTTCGTCCAAGTCTGATAATTTGACACTGCAGTACTTTCTAGAGGGACGTTTCATGCACTTTCCAGATTTAAAAGAACTAGAGATACAGAAGATTTTATTATCTTCTTATAATTATATTCTTATAATTTCCCAGTTTCTTTGGAACTTTAAAAAAATGTACAGGATGTGCCAACTTCTATAAGCCCCCAAGCAAACAAGATTTCTGTCAAAAGAAAAGAACAAAAATGCTCGTAAAAATAATTTCCACGGGACGAACATTCAAAGGAGCTCATTAAGGGAAAAAATAATATGTTCATGCTTTCCTACTACAAAAAAGAAATAAAAAATAAAAAGTCCACTCACTCCCTCGATTCTTTTGTCCCAGTCGTTGCTCGTGTTCCCGACAGTTTCGCGAATTCGCGTCATCACATCATCCACATCCTTTCCAGAGTAAATCTTGACTTTAGGCACATCTTCGAACATCGTCATGAACTGCTCCTCGTCAATCGCACCAGACGCTGCGAAATAAAACCCCCATCTCATCAATTTTCTTTTTCCTACTAAAAGAAAAATGGAGATCCCATTTTCTTCTTTGAAAACTACTGAAAAAAAAAACTAAAAGAATTCTCGCCACACCTGCGGCCTGTGCTGCCGACGCTGCTCCTGGGGTTTTTCGCACTGATCCACTACGTGACAAGGGTCTGCTGGCATTCCCTATAAAAATTCGCAGGCAAAAATGGGGGGAAAAATCCAACCGTACAAAAAACAATCAAAAACCTGAGACAAAGCCTCTTCAATACATCAGCAAAATAAATTTCCATTCACGCCAAAAAATTCATGCTGAAAAAAAAATCGTCGGATTCAAGCATAAGCGACTCAATCTCCGCTATTGTTTGACTCGAGAATTTCATGCAGATTTCGAAGGAAAAGCATTCGCCACGGAGGTTGAACAATTCAAAAGCAAAAAACGGAAGAATTATACCCTTGCCACTCGGAAATGAACTACGGAAAGTACAAAGCAGGGTAAAAAGGACTTATTTTTTCCATCATCATTTCCGTTAAATGGTTGGACCTTGATAAAATAAAAAATATATATATCCCGTTAAAGCTCCATCAAATCACCTTCCCTATTATTTGTAATTTCATGGCTTGAGCCTCATTGGCATGACCACTTGACGAAATGACTACCCATGATTTTGAAAAGAGGCACTTACTTGACCAATTGCATTTCGAGAGTTCCAGTTTATCAAACCAATCTGTCATTTTCAAAGAAAAAAAATTCTTCAAAACGCACTACTGCATTATGATAACTCGAGTTTTAATACTTAGGCTGTACATAAACATCAATTTTTACTTGTCAAAAATGCGTCAACCAAACTGTTCCAGGGCGACATCTATAAACGAACCTTGAAGCACGAAAGAACAAAATCATTCCGAACGATTTCAAAATCAGGATATTCAATCATGGGAATTGATTTAAACCGGATATGAGTCGTTATCATCCATTTCCGAGTGTGAGGAATCGCTGCAAGTTGTTTTTGAATTTTATGATGCACCCTTTACTCTCATCCCCTCCCCAAAAAAAGTTTGCAAGCAAAAAAAAAAAAAAAAAAAAAAAAAACATTCAGACAAAAAAGAATTCACTTCTAGCGCATAAAAAAAAATGAACTCAAAGAATCCCGCTAAATTCTCCAAGCTTCACTAAGAAACCCACAATAAAAGAACAGAATATTGTATCGGAAATATAATGAATACACAAAGAAGAAGGTGAAATAAACACACGCAATTAATAATAAAAAAAACGCATCCCTCACCAGTACCAGAGGAAGCAGTGACGAGCCCGGGCAAACCGGCGGCAATCGCAGCCGCCGCCGACGGAGTGGCGCCTTTCCCCATCTGCGGCGCCGTTGCTCGTCGCACCGGCGGCGCACTAATCGCCCTCTTGGCCGCCGAAGACGTTGATCCACTCCCACTTCGTACCTAAAAAAACAAAACAATGTACTCAAAATGAAAAGAATTGTCACTCATTCACAAACAAATCACCCCCATCCATCTCCCCGGAAAAATCACGTCAACGATATGACATAATCTGATCTGATTCCCTTCCGTCGACGCAACAACAATCAACAACAGGGACGAATGGCTCAACAATCAAATAAGTTACTGATTGATTGATCAATACGACCTCGGCTGGGTCACGGACTCTCCCGCATGAAAAGGACCGAATAAACAACCTCATCAAACAACCAAACAACTCCCACAGGGGAGGTGGCCGACATTTTCTCCTCCGATTATTTCATTGCTTCCCTCACGCAACTCGAAATGACTGGATGACCCCAACATGGCCTCAAGAAAGTTTCCAGGAAGAATAAATATTCTCAGGGGCAACATTTCCAGCTAGACATCTACGCAAAAACGATAAAATGGGTGGGAAAAATTCAGTTTACAGCTCCCCAAAATCGCACAGGCTTTATATGATTTTCTCGCCAAAGATGATTTTCAATTTTTTATTCAATTAAAAATTATCCAGGAACAGGCAGAAAAACTTGCGCTTCAATTTGTGCTCAGTAATTGCCTAGTACTGTGATTTGTGTGATCCAAGAAGAAAATTACGACAATTCATTATTCATGCATTTGTATGTACTGTGATGCACTTTCTTCTCATACGCACATAGTGAATTATAATTTTTCTGACACGCCGGAATGTGTTTAATGGATGCGTACGGGCAGGAAAATGTTTTTAACTTCGTGAATGCTAAAAAGCGGCAAATAAAGCTTGTATGCCGATCAAATGGGAGAACAATGGATGGTAATAAAGTTTTCGTGGTTGTTGCTGTCACTACAGGAATACAGATCCAATTAAAAAATTTAAAAAATAACGAATATTTCCGGAAAAATTGCTCAAAAATATGTTCTTCTACATCAACATTTAGTTCAAAAGGCATTACCAAAACCAAGGGAACGTCACTACTAACAAAACATTTTCGTCAGGATAAAGTTCTTTGTTCACAAATGATTTCGTTGAATCATTTTGATATGTGGGAAAAAACATTTCATGATTTGTAAATATTATTTGAAAGATTTTCTTTCAAAAAATAAATTACGCTGGTAACTCATTCCTACCCCTCTTTCACGCTGTATGTCAAAAACTTTTCAGTATACAGTACATATGCTCAGTTATCAAAATTTACGCGAAAAAAATACGCAGAAGTAAATAGAAAATTTCTTTTGAAAATCTCAAAAATCTCAGAAAGGTAAAAGGTTGAATCGCTTCAAGCGAGAAAAATTCAAAATTTAATCTGAGCCAATTCATATTTGATGTTAGGAAACTTCTAAATGACTCAATCAACCCTTCCACAATCTTTTAATGCTGAACAAATGCATAGACAAAAAACATTAACCTCACATGCGTAAAATGAATGGGCCAACATGACTGCCAGCGACATCTACAAACGCCGAAAGAATACACACTAGTAGAGGACAAGAAAAATACTATCCATCACATCGAGATTAAAAATCTCCAGCACCAAACTACAGTAACTTTCTGGAAACCCTTTGATTGCGGGTTGAAACAACCCAGAGAATGACATCAAACTCACGCACACGGGGTTTAATATACGAAACAATTTTTGAGCAATGGTGGACTCATTTCCAGCAATCTCATATCTTTCAAGATAATGCAAAATGATATACAGTACTGTAACGAAAGATTTAAATTTGGGATCTTCAAAACGGCTCCTCGCATTCCCAGATCAAAAAGAAAATCCCCAGGGATTCATGTTTCCGATAGCGAACCTTTTCCAAGAGTACTTCCAGAAATAAATAAAACTTGTTCATGCGAATTATTAGCAGATCTAGAAAGTGACTCCGAACAATTTTGAAGAAACGCATGGAGAAATAAATAAACGAAAGTCACCCGAATCGGAATCGGCTCGGCTTCAAATTTATTCATTACACATTGAAAAAAGCATCTGAAAATTTATTACAGATTTAAAAAAATTAAATCACTCGTGTTTCAGGGACTGAGACAGGTTTTGGGAAAGCTCTCCTCTCGAGACCTTCGCCAAAATTGGATTTCGGCGAACTCGATACGCAAGCAAAAATTGGAGAAAATCACCACCGAACATTGTTGAAGGCCTTGACACAAAATCCCTCCAGCTTCGCAAACGCAAAAAAAAATGTTTCCTCAAGAAACTTTTCCACAAAAAGCGAAACAAGTAGAAAATGCTTCTTGGTCAATTTTTAGAAACGCGCCATTGTAGCAATTCCCCTGCAAAATTTCCGAGAAAATTTCACTGAAAAAACAAATCTAGCCCAAAATCTTTTTTCAATTTGCCTGAAAAAATTAAGCAACATCTCAAAATATCCCATGGCTTCCTAAATTTGATCATAAAATTTGTAGTTCTCCCAAAAATGAGACCAAGACTCGAATTAATCTCCGTTACAAAATTCGGAGCTACTTCTTTTCAGATATTTTCAACCATTTTAATTCTCAGAAATATTCTAAATCAACCTTTTCACAAAAAAAAAGAATGTCGTCAAGAGGTAAAAAATGATAAAAATTCTAAATATTCCAAACCCGCCTCAATTTTGCCCTACAATAATTTCCAAATTATCCCGATTACAATCCCGGAGACTTTCTACCACCAACTTCGGAGCAATTCGTCTCAAATTCATCATGTGCACGCCGATATCGAACTTTCAATTACCATGCATAACTCAAATGACCTTGATCAGAGGTTCACAGCAGAAAACGTGCATGAAAAATTGTGCTAACGGTTGTGATGGATGATTGCAATTTTTCTGCCTTCAAGTACCGTAATACATCTTCGAGTAAAGATCACCGAGCACTCAAGTTTCAAGGTAAGAATCTCACGAACCAACATCACATCTATAAAAAGAAAAAAAAAATCTGCTGCTGTTCACTTTCTATTGATTTCCCCGAGTCGATGGCTTGGAAACAATTCACGGACGTAAGTTACCGAGAAAATCGTACAAATATTTGACACATTCAGAAGCTCTCAAATTCAAGACACATATGGCAGGTAAATGTGATTTCTCTGATGAGCAGGAAATGCAGAAATATTCCATCTATGATGAAATGTTACTACGAGAAAGATTATACCAGTGAAATTTAGTTTAAAAACAGGAAATCCACCTAGGAATAATCTGACCCGCGAACAGATGCTTCAGGAGAAATAAATGCAACGAAGAACTACAGCAAAATATCGATAAAGCGCTAAAATCACTTGGAAAAATGAACCAAACGGAAATCAACGAAACATACGGCACCTTCGAATATACTCGTACTTCAAAGCAAGATCAGCAGATGAAAAAGAATTACTGTGTCTCAGATTGGATTAATTTTTTGCTTCATTACGAATATTTACGCTTGCCGCGGATTAGTTAATCCCTTCGCAACATTATAAACGAAGGATTCAGTGGTTTACATAATTCGGAATTTTCTCAGAGAATAAAATATGGCAAAAAAAACAGCACATCACCAATTTTTTCGACATCAAAGCCTCAAGTAAAAGTCAAACATTCACTTCTAGCGCATAAAAAAAAATGAACTCAAAGAATCCCGCTAAATTCTCCAAGCTTCACTAAGAAACCCACAATAAAAGAACAGAATATTGTATCGGAAATATAATGAATACACAGAAGAAGAACCCTCTCAAGAGAAATAAATCTATAATCATTTGAGCCTTGAAACGTTTCTACAGTCGTTATTGATCAGTAAAAAAAAAAAATGAAGAATTTTAAAACCCCAAGGAATATTTCTTTCTCCGTGTTTCAGGCCTCGGATTTTCTCCTCTATATCGTTCGCTCTTGTGGTCGATACCCGGAATACCAGGGAAGATGGAATGCCTCCCTCGTGAGCAGCCGGAAGGAGGACAAAAAACACAAAACGAAAAAAAATAATAATCAAGAAAAAAGAAAGTTTTGCTTCCGACATGACATCCAACCGTTCTGTCATCGTCAAAGCGATTAGGAAGACTCAAAAGAGCTCGGAACGCTAATCCGCATTTCGAGCCAGTCATCTAAGAAAAACCCCCACGAGACTCAAGAGGTGGGACGAACAGGCGAATTTCTGTCCAACCTTCCGATTGGCAAGATAAACACAAACCTTCGGGTTCACGCATTCGGCGAAAAAAAAATGGAACAACTTTTTTTTTCCCATCGAAAAATACATCGGTGCACAGGAAAATTGACATTTCGAATGCTGCATTTTCCGCGTAATATATTTTTGCTTCAGAAAAGAGGCCACATGAAATTGATCGTCTTATTACGAGAGATTATTAGAGGAAGTGCCGTAAATGACCGCTTTTCTCGATATTTCAGGATATTCTACGCTGAACATTTTAAATAATTTCTTCAAGGGAAACTTTCGAATGAATTATTCATTCTGCATTAACCAGTTGTGACGTTTTTGGGGCGTCTGGAACCAATTAGAAATATCCCTATACCCATCTCAAAATTATCTGGATAATGAACTTCCCACTGGAACGGATCAAGTCCATCAACAACTTCAGTTAAAAAAAAAAAAAAATTGAAAAAATGTTGATACTCACTGAAGCTCTGTCTGTCTCATCCTCGCCACCTCTTCTCGACGACGTGCCTGCAAAACACAAATTAGCAAAGAACCGATTAATCATCTTGATTAAGCATTGCAAATGGCGTCCGAGTCAAAATATTCACTAGATTACCGCACCAACTCGACATACCACCTTTGCTGCATAATTTAGGATGCTAATGTTTTTAATTAGCATTCGTTATTAATATCTTAAACCTTTGGCGGAAAGCCAAATCAGACATACTGTAATTTCACGCAAATTTTTGACAAATCAAATTCGGTATTCCGATGAGCCCCAGGGAAATTCCCCATTCCGGCTTTTAAAATATACAGTAAACATTAATAGAACACAGAAGCTCACACTTTCTTTATTATATTGCAACGGGAACCCGTGAAAAAAAATGGAAAGAGGAGCTGCAGAAATTGTACAGTACTAACATTTTGAAAAACTGGAGTCACTGAGTGCACCGAAATCGGCCAATATTATCATCAAAATGTAAGCACATTCGTAAATTTTGCACGTGTTCAATTTCCTTGTCAGAGAACATGTAATGCATATAAAAAAAAACCACCCCTCTCATTCCTCGAGCGTCTCCGGACACGCGATTCGCAAAATTGCAACAACAACAAAAATTGCAGCCCAATTTTCTACAGCGGACGTATTTCTCAGCATTATCGATATTCGCACAGCGTAAAATTCAACGCAAATGATCAAGGTCGACATGCTCTAATTTCTGTTCACGGTTCAACACCATTGCGAAACGTGAGATAACACCGTCTCGGGAAAAGTAATTTCCTGAGACGCCGATGAATTTGCAAGACCATGGATAATCCTTGGCTCATGTCCACGCATTAAAAAATATAAAACTTGGGTTTGTGCATTAAACGGTAAAATTACGAAATTTAATTTTTTTCAAACGTGAACAATTGCATTGAAAAACGAATAGGATATTCCCATAATTACGAAAAGCATATAATCTGAGATATCCCGTTTTCCGCTCAGAACAAAGCTCGTATAAAAAACAAAAAACCAACAATATGGTGAAAGAAAAGACTTCAATATATTTTTATGAATTGAGGAAAGGAAGCCCTTCGATAATATTGTGAAGATTTCAAAATACCACAGCAATGTTAAGGTCTGAGCAAAATTTTTCAAACGCCATCAATGATTAAAAATAAAAGAACCCTGAGTATATCACTCATCAATTTCTTTTTTTTTACAATGGAGAATAATTATTGGAGAGAAAATAAGAATTAATAAAAAAAGTGCACCAGAATTCATGAACAGCTTTTAATCTCAAATGAAGACGCCCTGAACAAATTGACAAATCGCATAAATTTCTTCATTTTTTTTTTCATTCAATAATGTGAGAATGATGCAGAAACGAACTAAGTTCAATCTGAAAGAAAAATTTCATCAGGTCCTCCCCATATAATTACAGTATGCAGAAAAATTCAGTAAGACCAGAGATGCCATCATCGGGAACTTATTTTTTTAATTTTTCATTCTAAATTTTTCAAATTACTTTCGGAATAATCAGGGAAGGAACACGATTAAGATCTTTTCCATTCACGAAATCGCAGAAAAAAATGGTTCTTTTTAAAGATTTCAACTCCATCTCAACATCATTCCTTTGCAAACCCCGCAGGATTTTTTTCTTCAAATATAAGCACGTCCTAAACTCAGCAAATAAATCCTGAATCGCGAATGCATTTCCATGTAATTTTCTTGCTCCGAACGATAAAATTCCTTTCGATCGAGAAATTCCCAAGATTAAACGAAAATTGAACTCATCGTCGACCTATTTATTTTTTCCTCGCTACAAGCATTAAAATAAATCGAAAAAAATCTTCAAGGAACTTCTTGCACACAACAATCCATAACATGTCGACCGGGACTCGGGAAGTTCGCCAACTGATCGCCCCAATTCCACAGAGACGAGGAAGAACTTAGAATGGAATTAAACTTCAAATGAAAACCCGGTCATAAAAACTCCGGCAATCTTTCCCATGGAAATTTAAAAAAAGCCAATACGAGGGCTCGTTCCAAAGTTTTGTCAGGTGAAATATTAGAAATAATTCAACCAGGGGTTTCGCGTCAGGAAAAAGAGCACCTCTCTCGTCATTATCCTTCCGAATCAACAGAAACTTCTTCAAACTGAATATTTTACATGGTAATCAATGCCGAAAATTGGGCACTTCCAGGAAATTCTTTGAGTTTCAAACATCTGAGACCATTAACTCAAAACCTATTTGATAATAATTTGATTTTAATGCAATCGTTTTGATTCTCTTCAATCGTGGCCTTGACAATGGTTACTTCTCCCTCTTCAGCTAACATTTTGATTCAACCCCTAATTTCACCAATATCATAATTCCAAGAGAATTTGTTTTTGGCACACATAATTTTCTTCTTGATTGCATGGATTTCAAAAAACATTTGTACCATTTCCACTTTCCATGATTTGAATTAAGAACAAATTTCCCCATCACCGAAAATATTCCACAAAACGTGGAATTTCCTTCAACTTTTTCTTCACATTTATTGGGGACAGATTGTCACAGCAATATAAGTTGACAATGCTGAGTGTTGCAATAAAACACAATAATCAGTCCAAGACAGGACCAGGAATTCCCAAGTTAACAGGAAAAATTTATTTCACACAGGTAATCAATCAATGACTCAGCAAACTCTTCTCAGAACTAGGATAAATTGGTTAGAAGAATAACTCCACTCAACTACTAGTGATTATATGATTGAACATGAGCTGCTTATATAATCACGGATATTTAACCTTCATTGGTTTCTACTTCACATGACAGAAAAGACCTTCAACAGGTCAAGAATCTGGAGTTGAAGATGCGATTTTGAGGAGGGGGAAGCTATTAATGATTTCTAAGAATTTATATTTAATCATTAATGCGTGCTTGCCCAACAAGATTGTTCCAGATTTCTCTAAAGAACATTTCAATTCCCTTCCCTCGTCCGCTAACCGTTTCAAAACCTCACTCCTAAAAAATTAAGAATTAGAAACAAATCTATAAATCCATTATTTTGGCCACATATTAACTATCGAAAATAAGGTGCAGCGGATGAGGCCTCGTTTTACACGAAGCTCAGCTCTTTAAAGTTCTCTTTAATAAACCCAGCATCATCAAAAATTGGAACATCAATTGAACATTTTTGAAAAATGCACCTTCTCGTCATCCCGAATAGAAGAATAACGAAAATTCTGAAACACCCCTCATGTCGATGCTGTCGACAAATAAAATCGAAGGGAAAAAAACCCCACTCAGAAAAAAGTAAAATAAACTCGGTAGAACCCAGACTTTTATTACCCCGTTCATAAACCAAATGACTCTTTCGCGTTTCCCACAAATTTCTCCCTCTCTCTCTCCACTCGTTCTTCTCCAGTAGTCTTGAACAAGGAAACAAAAATAACTCGCTGGACGCATAAAAAAGTTGATGACCCATGGCGCAAAAAAAAAAAGGTATTCGTACAAAGGCCTCGTGGGAATCACTTCCACGCTACATTTGCAGTCGAAGTCGTTTCCTGTTTGCAACAGCAAAGGCCCAACTTCTGCGTCATTGGCATACCAAGAAGAAAAAAAAGAGTAGAAAATAGAGGCATTCGTATCGGGGAAATATACGATTTCAAATAGGCGTTTAAGATAAATTGCGGTAATGGTGAGTACAGCACTTATAATTAAAATGCGACCGGTTAAAAAAATCCAACAGCATTCAAATTTTGCTATTTTCATTTATCGCATTGAAAAGTGTTCGTGTCATAAAAACGTGATTTTCGCACGATTGCGTGAGTAGGATTTGAAAATTTTGAGAATCATCTTTCAATTCAATTTCCACACCAACAACAAATTACCTCACGACTGTAAGAATATTCTAGGGTCACACCATGAGTTTGTAATTTTTGTGCTTCACTTGACGCAAGTAAATTATATTTGAGATGAGCGAACACCCAGACTAAAAACTCAAAAATTATCATCAACGTTTGCGCGTTCCACGAATTTAAAGGCCTTTTAAATACAGTACTACCAAATATTTTAAATGGCTGAAAAATATCATCAGGAATAAGCTCAGACCGTATTGCCTAAATTTATAATCAATTAAAAATCATGAAGTATGAAAATAAAACTGGCAAAAATCTTGACTCTCTTCCAAGAGATTCATCATGAGCAAACCACGGCCTTTCAACTTTGCGTCTACGGACCAAGAAAATATGGAATACTTTCGAAGTTATACTACTTTATATTGTTTAAGTAGGCAAATTTTACGAATTGATCCAAACACCCGCGAAATTATCCAACTCATTACATTTCAAAAGAAATGTCATCAAACAGCCGTCATCCAGAAAATTAATCATGTCCAACAGGATTTTCAATAATCTTCTAATACGAACAAATATGACTTCAACACAATTCTCTTCCTCAATTTTAATGCATGAAATGTAAGTCTCTTGTCTCGGAAAATGAATCAAACAAAAGACAAACATGTTGGTTAGCCTCGAGTAAGGATCTCTTTTACGAAATTCTAGAACAATAACTTTCATTCAACAAATTTCCAAAAAAATTGCTTCGGTGTTCAAAAGAGTACTGAAGGAGATTTCACATAACATGCAAAAATAATGTCAACATCGATAACAGTTGTCAGCTTTGGATAACAGTATGATTCTCATCGGTTTTCTAGATTTCACATGCGACCAACAAAAAATTGTTGATTTATTCTTCACGTCAGAATAATATGATATTGATACTCGATTGTGTTTTGAAGCAGTGATTTCAAATTGAAGATGAATTAAAGTTTATAATCCATTTTAATATCAAGAAATCGGAAAAAATGAAGGGAGGAAACAAAATACCGGGATTAAATAATTAATTACCGTACAGTTTCTCAGAAAATATGGGCAACTCAAAATCAAATAAACCAAAATTAAGATCCGAATTCGGTCCGCAAGAACTCTTCACCGCAAATTACATTCTGATTTCTCAAAGCGCAATTTTCTGCAAAATGAAATTCGAACTATAACCAAATCCTCCGTTTCTGCGCTTATTCATACAGTTGAACCTCGAACAATTTTGAATACCTACATTTTTCGTTTTTTTTTTCAGTCCCTCTCTGACTTCCTAAAAAAAACAAATCAGTTAAAATCTCTCAAATTCGAGGCTTTTCCCCTCAAAACGCCAAAAGTCTAATTTTCTGACGCCTTTTGGCTAATATTTTATTGACACAGGAAAGAGAAAAGCAATAAAAATGTAACTTGATGCGTTTTGAGAGGAAGTGAAAGACGAATTGCGCAAATGAACCCATGTCTCCAATTTCAGCACCCTCTCAACTCATTCAAGAATCAATTTACGCCCCAGAAAATCAACCACTACAATTTCCTGCAATTCTTCTTCCTTTCCTTCAACAAAAAATGCTCGTCTCCCAAACTCAAATTTTTTTCTGGTCTCACGTGACATTTTAATGAGAAAACAAATTTGAATGAAGCCCTTCGGGTGAGCGAGGAATCCTGACATTTTACAGTACTTCGCATCTGTCAAGAGTGAAATTTTGGAAAATTTCAACCTTTTTTTTTTTTTTTTTTAAATACCTACTCACAATTTACGCTTCAACCTTTCCTTGATTTACGCTTCAACTGCTTGCTTCCGCTTTCACACCACAGCCCCTCACCATCTTGAAATCTCGAGACTAGTGAATCATTTCAGATAACGGATACTTCCCTTCGCAAACAACTCGGCAGTTAAATTTATTCCTTCATCCAATCGCATCTGGTGAGCGAAATATCAAAATGGATTTTTCCCAGCTCAGTTTGGAAGCTAATTTCGGGTGAAAGTTATATTTGAATCGCGTGATTAAACAGGGAGAATAAAATCGCGTTTACGAAGATTGGATATGAACTTTGCTGACACTCGAAAAGATAGTTTAACGATACTAAAATACATTTGGATGCTTACCTAATCGAAAAATGAGAGAAGCCTTTCACCTTCAAATGACTTGGAGCGAAGATCAAAAACAAATTTCAAGCTTTCCAACACCTTTCCCCAACCCGAGAACCACTTCACAATTCAACAAGATGCATCTAATTTTCAAAGTACGAGGAGAAACGTTTCGCTCTTCTTTCCCGGATTTTAATGCAGTCCAGTCAGTTTATTTTTGCCAACAGTAAATTTCTGAAAAACTCCTGCTTCAGATGCTTTTAAATCCTTTCCATAATATTAAACTTTGTTCAAAAGCAATCCTGCACACAATAATTTTTTTGTTTGATCAAAGAATTGCTTTTTGGTCGAAGCACGCATTTCATTCAGTGCAATTTCATGAAATGTGCAGTAAAATATCGTAACAACGAAGCCATTGAAACTAGCAAAATAGACTTTGTCGTAATGAAACATTTCCTATAAAGTAACTCATTCAACTTGTGGTTATTGGGCACGGAAATAAAAATTGATTCATCACAAACTATTATTCGTTGCAACGAGATTCGACTATTTTTCTTGTAAAGAAAAAATTCCAGCACCCGGAGTATTACTACAGAAATTCCAATTCTGATTGCCGTGACGCAGTTTGTGGAGAATATCGTTGTAAACGACCTCGTAACGATAGTTCACCTTTCCTTTGAATCTTCAAAATGAAATACAAATTCAAATGAATCCCAAGAAATTCAACGATAACATGAAGCACCATAATACTGTATGAAGTGAACAAAATACCTGTTCATACTTAAGAGGAAAAAAAAGAGCAGAGAATTCCTCTCATGAGAAATTAAAAATGCTATGAAACAGCACCAAAAAATGCAGGGTTTGACGCAAAACGTAAAAAAATGACGATATTCGGAAAAAAGGACCGTGCCAATGAAAAGCCGCTTCAGAGAGCTGAAAATACCAATATTCGAAATGCAACAGCAAGAAATTCCTGAATTCGACAAAAAAAAATAAATAAAACCACGAAAATATGAATGAATAAAATGAAAATAAATAAACGTCACCCAAACCCTCTCAAAGCGAGACAAGTGCACGTATAATCAAGAACGCAAAACTTCCCAGCAGCAGTGTGAGACTCCAAACGGGAAAAAAAGAACAAAAACATATCCGGAACTTTAAAAATGTCCCTTCATGAAGAAAAAAAAAAACCGGAAGAAAAATTCCGTGCCACGTATTTCGGCCAGGCAACCAGCGGAAGCAAGTCGGCAATGATGCAAAGAAGAGAAACAACAAGCATTCCTGTCGAAGACCAACAGCATTCCCTTCCTTCCTCCCCATTACCAATCCGTCCTCGCGAATAAAATAAAAAAATAAATAAATCTCCAAATAAATGAAACAATAGCCGAGAGAAAAAGAAATAGATGACATGGCGGAGTGGTTTCAACCAAAGCAGCCATGACTGGGACCGACAAACATTCGCCGAATATAACGCCTTCTTCCTTTTTAAACAGTCCCGTCTTTTCTTTTTCTCTTCCTCTCACTTCTACTCTTTCTATCTTTCGTTCTTCTTCCCTCCTCTTGTACCTTATTTTTTGTTCTCATTTGTTTTTGCTTCATTTTCAGCTATTCTTCGAAGCCTCCCGGCGCCGGGATTCCAGAAATAGAAACACAAACCCCGACGGCGACGAGGGGAAACCCCCCCCCCCCCCCCTCTTCACGGGTTTCGGGTTCGTTGACGCTGTCGATTTCCGACGCCGTCGAACGTTTTCCCCGTGGAAACGAAAATTCCCTTCGTAGATGGCATTGATCGAAAATGTTCTCGACAAATACACTCGCGTGGGCCAAAAAAGTGAGGCTTGAGTGAAAAAAAAAAAAAAATTGGCGCATGCAAAAAGATCTCTCTCGCCGATTTTGACTGGCAGAAAATTAGGCTGCTTTTCGGAAATCTTGTGGGTCGATCCGCATTTTAGATCCGCGTGAAAACAGCTGGTTCAAAATGGTGCGCAAACTCAAATTGTCCGTGACTTGGAAACTTATGAAAATGTTTTTTTTTTTACCAGTAAGAAAAAGTTAAAAGAAAGATTTAAATGTAGTTCAGGTACTTATTTTTTCAGGCACGATGGAAATAACAATTTAATTCGCTAGATTTAAATCACTCGAGGGAAATTCGAGTGAAGCAGATCCCAGTGCTTAAAAAGCACTGCTCTGGAGAATTTCGGCTCAAAAAACTTGCAAACCATCATAATGCAGGAATGATTCAACAAAAATTCATGGCTAGCCTCCGCAGGAAAGTTCTATGCAAGTGCTTTGGAAAAAAGTTCACTTTCGAAATGTTATGATTGCTACAGTCATTCGAAAAAGCCGAAAATACCTCAAATTGCTAGATTTGACAGGTATTACAGTAATTCAAAAAAAAATCGAGCTCAGGTTCAGAGAAATTTCAATTGATGAATGCTCTCTTGATTTGGCGTCGAATAATTTTATAATTGACGCAAAAAGAAAAGCGAAAAATAGATTGCCCTGGATCAGATTCAAGCTACGCCGCCAATTTTTCCAGGGAATTTTTTGAATTTTTAAAATTTAATCCGGTGCTCTCAACTTGAACTGAAAAAAGCAGTAATTTTCGATCATTGAGGATCAATTGACGGTTCGTCTTCGAGTCGACATAAATCTTCAGCAACTCTTGGAAGATCTTGAAATTACAATACAGTGCTGTATATAACTTTGAATCGACATCTTACATCGGCTCAAATACAGATGGCATTTATTTTTCTACAGATAAAATTCAATATTTCTTTGACCAATACAGTATTCAGAAAATTAACTACGAGTAAACTCTCTCCACGATAATTTTGTCTGTACAACGAATTTTTCCCACGAGCTTCTCTAGAAATGTTACAGGGGTTCTTCGCAACAAATTGTTTCAGGTCCTTTAAATTTTTCTGTAGAGAGAGAGAGAGAGAGAGCCCACTTGTAACATGCAAAAAAAATTCAAGTCTTGGAACAAAATCCGTTTTTACAATTCCCACGCCCTGTATTTTTCAGGATCCCCCATCAGAATTCATAAGTTGAGAATAACGCACATTCCAGCTACTCCTGCAACATAATTCTCAAAACTTGTTTCAAAATCAAAGCTAGACATGCAAGAAATTCTAAAAACTTCTTCGATGCAATCAAAATTTCTCAAAGCACTAAGAAACCGGAACTGGTAAACCTCTTACTGATTTTCCCCCCGAAGAAAGTCAGCTTATTTTTTTTTTTTCATTTTAAAAGAAGAGAAATAATACAAGGAATTCCCCGGGTCCAGAAAATCCTTCCGTCTTCATAAACACAACAAACGCGGGCGTGGCAGAATGAAGGCGAGCCAACGTCACGATGACGTCGGCACAATCCAGCATCATCATCAACACAATAAAGACGACGGTGTTGTCGATAATCACGATGATGATGATGATGGGAAGTGAAGCAATGAGAAGAAGATATAGAAAGTCTCCACACGGCAAACTCAAATAAACCAGAGCATCAATAAAATATAAATTGGAATCGTTCCACAAACAAACAAAAAGATGGCAGAACTTTCCTCGAATTTCTCTTTGCATTGAAATTCTCCGACGCAGGAATAGAAATAAATGGACGGTAAATTAAATCGTTCCACAAATATTTAAAAGGTGTTGATCGAAATAAATCGGTTTTGAAAATTCATATTTAAAATGTAGCTCAGTTCGTTTTTGGTGGATCAAAATGAGCAAATATTCAAGGTTTTATTACTGAAAAAAAAATCAAGAAAATATCCACTCAGAAAATTTGAGGAAATGGCACAATGACTGCTGACAGAAAATGCTGCCGGTTTTTCTGATAGTACGTACTTCAAAACAAGTGAACCTTCATTTCCAATCACTAAAAATACAAGATATGAAAAAAATTTCAGACATGATCAAATCCTTTCACTTCTATACCCTTCATTTTCTTCAAGAACGAAAAAAAACAGTTTATCTTTCCCTACTGGTTACAAAAATTGTCAGAAAATATTCGCACTTGGTCTTTTCTTCGCTTTCGGAAATTTCCTCTTATTGCACGAGAAATACTTCAAGTCAACCAAGAACAATGCATTTTCAAGAAACCGCTTTTCTTACACGTCACATCCGAACCTGACGCAACTTTCAAGAAATCCTTTTTTGCTTACAGCAATTCTTGCAAAGCTCGGAAAATGAAATAAAAAAAAAACTGACATCCCCGATAGAAGGACGAAAGATCATCAATTCCGTAATCAGGATGTCAGGGATAATATGTAGTTCAACTTCAAGCAAAGCAGCAATTTTTCACACGCGCAGTAGAAATTTCTACAGATTGCACAGGATCTGAGCATCATGGATAGTCCCAATAATTCTACGTTAATGTGCATTTCTTAACGCCATCGAGAAAAAAAGGGGGAATAAATCTTATGAATAAATCGCACGTCATACAATTCCGTCTGTGAAAGTTCCTGCTTTTCCCACTTTATGGTGGAAGAAATTGTAAATGTAAAAAAACAGTAGCAGTTTCCACCACGACGAACACCTGACCTTGCTTCGAGAGTTTGAAAACCGTAAGAAAGGATTTTCACTTTTACTAAAAACTTGTCCAAGACTAAGTTTAAACAATTCAACACAACCTTAAATTCTTTCACATTGAAATTGCCCCCAGATCAATACAAGTTCCCCAACTGACTGACTTCATGCTAATAGAATGTCTAATCCCCATTTGTATCCCCAACAATTACTTCGTTAAATTCATGAAACGAAGAGACGTTGAAACATGATCCAAAAATAACAGCAAAACCAGTCCGAAACGAAGCTCAACGTAGTCACGGATATAATTATTTTTCTATTCAACTTTACTATACCGTACCTAAAAAGGGCAGCCAAAATTCAGCTATAAATTTCAATTTGCGGAACAAAAAATAATTGTAATACTGTTACCCGTCAATATTCAAATCAGAGTTCATCATTCCAAGCGAAAGCGATGAGTCAATTATCAAGGGTAATTATAATCTTGAAATTCAGGTTGCTATTTCTGCGTGAATGAGGCAAAAATATATATTGACAATTTTGCTGGAACATCGCTGAATGAATACAGATTATGACGAAATCCACTTCCGCTCTGATGACATTAAAAAAATTCAGGCGAAACCTGCAAAATTACGGTGGGGGGGGGGGGGGGGGGGGAATCCCCCCCTTTTATTTTTTAAAATGCCTTCTAAAATAATCTCTTTGGATCATGTTTCAACGTCTCTTCGTTTCATGAATTTAACGAAGTAATTGTTGGGGATACAAATGGGGATTAGACATTCTATTAGCATGAAGTCAGTCAGTTGGGGAACTTGTATTGATCGGGGGGTGGAATCGCGCCATTTTATTTTTCAAAATGCCTTCTAAAATAATCTCACTCGAGCCAAGCAGGATTCACTATCCATCCAAAAAACTCTGCAGATTATCTCGGAAGTAAGATAAGGATAAAAGCAGGAAAAAGCCCGACCTTCGAGAATCACGAAAATACGCCACAAAAATTGAGTCCCATTCTCTTCGCTGTTCCCAGGGGAACGAAAATCGAGAGAAAGTCCGCAGACTATCACACATAAATATGCTTCGTCATTAAAAAAAAAAAAAAAAGGTAAAGACAAGGAACATTAAAATAAAAATGAACACGGAAATCAAGGACCTGTGCATATGACAGCCGTGTTTCACAACGAATTCGACACAACCGCCAAAATCCACGCTTCCGGGCAATAAAAATCCGTTTATTTTTATTTCTTCATCTCTCTCTCTCTTTTCCTTCTTCGGCAGCCACCGACTTTCAAAATACCCACCGATGCCATTATCACCATGACCAACATCATCATCATCATTATTATCATCATCGTTATGATCGTCTTCCTCGTACACGAAATGAGTATTTCCACATACGTACTTCGCAAACGAGTTTACATCGAACAATGTGAGCTGATTGACGAAACATTCGTTTTTCTTTCCACTTCTCTCAAATATTTTCCGATGTCGCAATGTCAACCGATATTTCAACTGAAGGGTTTTAAAGAAGAAAGAAAGCCCGCATTCAGCTCAGTCATGGTTGGTCGTAGACAAAAGCTAACAAGGTCTCCACGCAATTTAAAACACAGATCTCGCAATTTCCACTGGATTTCTGACTGCGAACTTGGCGCTAAAAGATAAAATATTCAGCATACTTCCGTGTCCAAAATATAGCTCGCAAGAATATTAGGAATTTTACAACGCTGTCCATCAGAAGTATAATTTTTACGAGGCTAGGTGGCATTTTAACGCCATAATTGCGTTAGGATTCTACACAGACTCATTCGAAGTTCCAGATTTTTTCATCCTTCGTGAAACACTCAAAAAGGAAAATTTTTCCGTCGTTGAATTGAATACTTTAAAATCTCGAAGTATTCACCTTTTAGAAACGCAGGGAGGAAGTGTTCAATTAATTTTGTGAATGTTTCTAGCTTTAAAAAAAAAGAATACTGACGAAACCTTTTCCATGGGCCCGCATTTTTGCTCCTTTTTGTTGCAGTGAAAAAAAACAGAGCAATTGTACAATTAATTTAGAAGTCACCAGTCCCAAATGTAACCCATGCAATGAAAATGTCACTCCAATCTGTGGCTGATTTTTTGCAATCCCTATTCAATTTTGTTAATCTTTCTGGCCTTTCAGAAGAACAAAAAATACCGACGACATATTTTTGTATGAGCGCCCTTTTCGTCAAGTTTCGTCGCAGTGAAAAAAAAAACAAGAACAGAACAGGGAACCAATGTACAATCAATTAGAAATCACTGATCCCAAATGCAATCTATGCGAAAAAATGTGTGGCAGATTTTTTCGCACCCCCTATTTAATTTCGTTAATCTTTCTAGCTTTTCAGAAAAAAATCAACACCGACGAAACCTTTTGTATCGGCCCCCTTTTCACTCATTTTTGTTGAAAAAAAAAATCAGGTAGCGCAAATGCAAAATTAATTATAAATCGCCGATCCCAAATGCAACCTATGCATTGAAAATTCAACTGAAATTTCTAGCGGACTTTCCCACACACCTTAATTATTTTTGTTCATCTTTCCAACTTTTCAACAACAACAACAACAAAAAATACTGTACCGATGAAAACTTTTTCACTGTACGTATAAGCGCCCCTTCTTCCGCTCACTTATTGTAGAGTGAGAAAAAAAAAAAGAATCACAGGGAGCAAACGTGCAATTAAAAAATCACCGTATTTGCGCCGCACAGTCGACTGATGATGATGATAATGATGATGTTGCTGCTGCTGCACCAGCGGTTCTTGCCCGTCATTGTGACACTCGCAGGCCTTCAGCTTACGACCCGCATGCTTCAACAGGCTGTCAAAAAGCAGGATCCACTCCTGATCCTCCCGATCCTCGCCCCACACGTCGCTCGGCGACGGCAAGTCCTTCCTCGTCGCTCCACTCTCCGACAGCGACGCGTCACGCGCCGTCGTATTACTACCACTCTTGAGACTACCACTGCTAGTACTGCTGCAATCTTCGTCCTTGTTGTTTTCGGACACACCGCCTGCCGACACGAGCTCCGCCATTATCTGCTTGTTGTTGTTGTTGTTGTCGCCACTGCTGCCGTCGTCGTCTTCGTCGTCGTCGTCCAGGGGCGACGTTTCCGGCGAGCTCATCGACACGCCCGACGCCAACCGCGGGCCCGACACCGACAAGACCGGCGACACGCCTCGCCAAACATCGTCCTCCGCCGGCATCACCAAACTAAGGCGTCCCCCTCACAACTCACTTGCTCATTCACCAACAGTACTGTACTGTACCGTACTTCAACTTCACTTCACTCAACTAGCACCACTCCGATATGTTACTCGATTCCGAGTCCGAAAAAATTTCATCTTCTTCTTTTTCTAATATTTTTTTTTGTTCACAGCCTTGTGAGATTGATCAATCGAAAAAACAAAAACATTTCACGATTTCGGAGAAGAAAAGTGCACAAAAGGTACTCATTATTCAAATCCAGTGGCGCCATTCAGACACTACTAATATCCGAGGCGGGTTTTTTCTCGCATCGCGAGGAGCGAAAATGATATTTTTCAGGATAATAAAAAAAATGGATATTGATACCAACGGAACTTCTGATGGAAATTCTGAGGTGCCAATTCAACTGCCAAAAGCACCAAACAGAAGAATGTAATTTCTTTCGGAGTACTGTATAAAATCTTTCAACACCTGGCAATAAAAAACCAAGATGAATTTCCCCATGATTTCTAGAAATGAATGAAAAATATATTGACCGAAATGGAAACATACTTGTCATAACAGTTCATGAAGTCAAATGACAAGACATAAACTACAGTAGATGGAGATTTGATACGAAGAAATATTATTCAAATCCAGCGGAACAATAACTCGTTTCCGAGCTTAAAAAACTCGCCAATTTTCCTTCGAATCTCGGGGATAGAAACCCTATTATTTTTGCATGAATAAAAAAACAAGGAGTTTGAAAAGCACGAAACTCATTTTTTAAATTTTAAAACGCAGAGGAATTAATTCAAAGTACTGTAAAACTTAAATGTACTGAATCGTCATTTCCAAGTCTCGCTAGACCCAGCGATAAAATTTGAGATAAATCTCTCGAAATTCCGCAAAGAAGTGGATATTGACAAAAAACGGCCGTGCCTTTCACAAGCATTATTCCGAAACTCTATACACAGTCTACACTCTACAGTACTCATTCATGAACCAAAAAGGATTGTTTTCTGACTGACAAGCATGACTCGTCACGAGGTTTGAGACGAGATACATTTTTACATGACCAAAAAAAAAAAAAAAAAATTTCAACCACCCTAACGAAAAATGAAATCCAAAATCATAGGTATACCCATTTACTAGCACCCACTCAGACACTGTACTTTAATCATTTCGGATTTCTCAAGATATGCATGACATTTTTTTGGCATGGACCTCATCGCATGCGCAAAAATCTCCCTCACATTTCGCCTTTTCGACAGGCCGCTTTCTTCCTTTAAAAATCGTTCATCCCATTTTTTATGGCCTCCAGTCTTCAATGCAGAAAATTTGCTTGACCAAAAATCTCGGATCACGAAAAGTCTATTAATGGACGGACCAAAAATTTATTCTAACTCGACAATTCAAAAAATATTCCTTCAAGTTACTTCGGCATCATCCAGCGCAAAAAAAAACAATGCACTTGAATCAAGAACCCAAATCATGGTTCATTTCCCTTCCCATTTCTGAGCAAACAAAAAACCCCCCAGTGACGCTGCTTTTTGGTATCGTAACCCGATGACGGGTTCTCTGTCGGGATTGTAACAACCGTCTCCGGTGCGGTGACGACAGCGTCGAACACGTCACGTGCCCCGAGGGGGAACGACGACGACGACGACGACGACAAACATATAATATTCATAGTAATAATAAAGAAAAGGAAAAAAACAGAGAGAAAGAGGAGGGGAGGAAACGTCATCAACCCGTGGGATTCTCACGCAACACACAACCGGCAATAGGGAAGCAACAAAAAAACACAAGAATAAAAGAATAGGTTTCCAAGGTGAACAGTTGCCAGGAAGAAAAATCCACGCGATGAAGGATCACTTTTAAACCACGGTTTTCCTTCCCTATCCAACCGATCGTTACCGGATTTCCTCTATAAAACTTTCGTCACGATTTTTTCTTCTTCCATTACTGTACCGTACTTTCACACTGTAAAAAAATAACATTCTCATCAGTTTCGTCTTCAAATAGCGCCAGTACACAAAAAAAGGAATACCAAAATACGAGGGGCATCTGATCTGATTTTAACGCAAAGTTCCAAACGAAAGTAAGAGAATTTTAGACGATGCGATCAACTATCAGCAGAATCCTTTTCTGTCTCTCACTGGATGCTAAGCCGATTTTTTTTAATGGGTGATGAAATGGAGAGAATTGATCACCATACCACATTCCATCCGAGATCGATTTTAAAGTTCATCTTTCCCAACTTCATCAAATGTCTCAGTTGAACTGAGCTTTAAAACCCACAGTTTTCTTCCCCATATTATTAACACGTTTTTATTAACTCGCTTTCTTGTCCGTTTGTTTGTCCAATTCAAACAGCTGCTCAATTTTTCTCTGTCCTGCGGGATTCTGACAGCATGCGAATTTTGCGTGGCTGTGCGCAGTATTGCAGAGCCCCTTGGATTGATTTAGGTTATTTTTTGCTTTTTGAAAACGTGGTTTTTTAGATTAATTTTTTAATCTACTAAATTTTTTTTCATGCGTTTCATGAAAAATCAAGAGGTGGCAAATTCAAGCTTGAAGAAAAAAGTGTCAAAATCAGTAGCTGTGTGTAATTCTTCAATGCATTTACAAATAGTGATAATAACTGACGCAGAAAGAGTTCAAAATAATCAAACTGATCATATACAGTACATTAATTTTCAAAAACTTCAGAAAATAAATTTTTCAAACAACATGGGGAAATTGGGCACTATCACATCATTCATTTTTAATACAAGACTTGAATACAATGGCCATACTTTAAAAATGTCCAGTTCCACTCAGAATAACTCTTATTATTGATCAACAGTTTAATTTCTCAAACATCGCATTCATGGTTGCACATACAGTATCTGAAAAATAGATAAAACTAAAGGAGAATACGTTCTTTCAAACAGCAGACCAACACTAATTTCAGCAGAAAAAAAAATATATATATATATAATCGCCATCTCTTCCAAATTTGTCATCCTAGAAAGGGTAAACCCCTGTTTTGCCTCACTCACAAGAGAGCACACTTTGTACACTCGAATCAATAGCAAAATCAACCGTCTTTCATTACCCACTAATTTTCTATTTTCTAGAAGAGAGAAAATGTTTTCCCTACAAAAATGGAAAGGAGATCATTATTCTCTCCAAGCCAACATTTCATTCGTCCGAAAACCCACTAAAGCCAACTCTTATTATTGATCAATAGTTTAGTTTTACAAATACCGTATTCATACTTGCACATACAATATCAGAAAATAGTTGATAAAACTGAAGGAGAATATTTTCTTTCAAACAGCAGACAAAAAATAATTTCAGCAGGCAAAAAATATAAATAATTGTCATCTCTTCCGAATTCCAAAATTGCATTTGTCCCGATAAACCCACTAAAGCCAACTCTTACCAACAGTTTCATTTTCAAATACCGCATTCATACTTGCACGTATCTGAAAAAACAAAATCGGTAAAACTAAAGGAGAATATTTTCCTTCAAACAGCAGACCAAAACTAATTTCAAAAGATTAAAAATATAATCGACATCTCTTCCGAATCGCAGCATTTGATCTGTCCCGAAACTCAATTTCCCCACAGATTTAATTATTTCCATACAAGAAGGCAGCCATGACGCTTTTCTGACGATTTCGTGAAGCTCTCAGTTATTTCTGACATTCACGTGCAGGTGACTTTCCCACGTCCAGTAATCCACAACGAAGCGAACGAACTTCACGCGAATGACGCTCACACACACACACACACACATATGGAGGAAAATTTGCGGTACTTTTGCCTTGGAGCACAACATTTCTCCGTTTCTCAGGGAATTTCCACCTCACATCATACAGTACTTCCGTACATTCCACTGTTTCATTAGAACAGATTTTTAGTGTTATCGCATCACTCGCGTAGAAGTAATTTTTTATTGCACTTGAAAAAAGAAACTAAAGGTAACAGTAGAAATCCAAGAAGAAAAAAAAAAAAGCAAAACTTACACCACACTCAACTTCACAAAATCTTATCTACTTCAACCTGGACCAAATCTAATCTGGTTCCGGCGGTGATAAAATAATCCACATCACGACCTCTTCCACGTCCGACACATAGCAATGAATTCAGGGGACAATACATACGTAATAAATAGAATTTCATCCTAGAAGAGCCGTAACTAACACAGATGGTATCAAATGATGGTATCTGTGTTAGTCATGGCTCTTCTACGAAATTCAAAAGATCAGAAAAAAATCGCTGCAGAGAACCTTTTCGAAAAAGTTTCAAAAAAATCATTATACAGTCATGTTCAGAGAAATTCGTTTTATACAGAGTCTCCCTTTACCAGGTTTTGCACAGAAATTACTGCAATTCCCTCAAAATAAAAAATGCCTCAAATAATTTCAATCCCAGAAGTAAAACAGCTCGTCACTAGTGTAGGTGTTATTTTTCAAACAAAAAATAGCATCAAAAACTTGAGAATTACATCGACAAGTTTCGCATCAAGTATTTTGCAAAAACCAAGTATAATTTGCCTAATCTCGAGAGGGTTGAGACAATCGCAGAGCAATTGTTGAACGATTCAAGTCGTGAAAGCTTCAGAAAATATAATGCAATTGAAATTCAAGGAGACGGTCATCATTGTTACTAAGGGATAGAGACCAGAGAGAAATGCTCCATTCATGATTTCTTCCCATTTCCACAGCAAAAACTTCCATTCAAATGTAGTGCTTGAATATACAGTACAGTACAACACTACGGTTTTTTTCTTTTCAATGATAAAGATAAGCATGGCACAGACACAAGACCACCAAGCATTATTATCATTTCAGATTTACACTTGCGCGTTACCTCTGAATAATTCAAGAGCCACGTCCTCCATTTTTAGAGAAACAACAAAAAATAATAAAAGACAGGCCCAAAAGTAAGAACAGCGACTGAAACATACACAAAAATCACTAGACGCTTGGTTTCCATTCTCAAAAAGACACCGCATTCACTTGCAAATAAAAATGGCAGTACACAAGAGTTCACAAGTCCAACTCCACATTGCCTTTGCCCCAACCCTCCCCACCAACCTTACTCGACGTCGGCACAGCGAGGAAAAAGAGAGATACATATTCAAAAAAATAATAATACTGTATTTTAAAGAAGAAAAAACTGCCGACTCGACACTGACGTTAGATACATCATCACGGTGCTCAGTAAGCAGAAGAAAAAAAAACACACGCAGTACAACTGACACGCAGCGACGACGCCGAGGGTCGCCGGGGGAAATCTGTGAGGGAAAAGCGATCAACTCAGTGCATAGTCAGCAGTGCTTCCTCCGCGTGGGGGCCGCAGTTGGCCCGCTTTTCCACCCAACACTCCTTCCCTCCCTCCCGTGTCTTCCTCTCTTCTTTCTTTCCATCCTTCCTTCTCTCTCGCATTCACACTCCTCTGCCTGTCTGTCTGTCTCTCTCCCTCCTCACCATCACAACCACCACCACCAGCAGCAGCACAGACACAAACTACGCGCGCAATCGGTCGCGAGAGCTTTCGCAATGCACGGAAGCGCGTAAACTTGTACACGCTCGCGGCGCTGCAGCAAGGAACACACATGTTTGCCATTTTGGTTGGAATGCATGGTATTTATGTCATTATGGGCCGCAGACAGATTTAGGATACTTGGCTGAGGAGGAAATGAGCATAGGGTGCAGTAAAAATTGGGAAATGCCAATAATCAATGTAGTGAATAATAGAAATAAATCGGGCTTCTAAATGTTCTTGGAAATTGAAATACAAAGGTTACACAAGCTTGGTGGCAAAATTCATCACGGGGTGCCGTATTTTAGACTTCACAAAGATTTTGAAAAATTATTCGAAGGATAAAATCTCGTTTTGGGCGAGAAAATGTTGTGCATTCATGCAATAGTTCAAGAAATGGATGAAGGTTCAACAGTTGAATTTTATCTCCAAAAGCTATCAACATGTGTCACAGAATTCAATCGACATTCATAAAATGTAAATCACATGGCCTTGGTCAACACACATGTAATACTGACTTCCCACACTCATAAATTAGCGAGTGGAATGAAGAATACCACGTGGAAGCTGGCTTGTAAAATTCTCAGTTCTTCAAAATTTCATTCAAATGAAAACCTAAAAAAAATTTCAGCCACATAAAATTTTGCCAAAAAAGTTCGCGTATGAAGAAGGAATTTTTCTTCTGATAGGGAAGTAATCGGAATTTCAAAATGCAACACTCAATAGCGTCTATCATTCAAAAATTAAATTCGCAAATTAACTCTTCCGGTACATAACCAAACCAAACCAAACCATTCCCATTCATCGCCTTGTTCAACGTAACGTGGCCAATTTCCGCTTCATACAATAAAATAAAATAAATAAATAATTCCATGCCATCTTTGGGACACAACAACAGGCACTTGGGTCTGAAGAATGTTTTGCACCCCAGTGATGATTTAACCGATCAACCGATAATAACTGTTCTTTGCGCAGCACGACAATCAATCCAAGGGCTCTGCAATACTGCGCACAGCCACGCAAAATTCGCATGCTGTCAGAATCCCGCAGGACAGAGAAAAATTGAGCAATCGCCTGTGTGGTCTGTCGAAAATCCCAAGGCCACAGTAAGACAAGTTCGCCAAAAATATATTTACAAATACAGTACTATAACATAGAATGGAGCCATAAAAATACCGCACAAAGAGAAACTTCATCTGCAGTATAATCTGACTTTTTAGACTCAACAATGAAAATTAATCGCCACATAAAAATTGCATCGATTTCCCAATGAAAACCATTGCCTGTGTAAAAAATTATAAATAAAATCCAACGAAGGCAGAATGAAGCATTCCCTGATCCAATTCAAACAGCTCTTGATAAAATGTCAAACTTTGCTTCCTTGAATGATTAATCCGTCTTTAATAGAAGCAGAAAGCCTGTTGGACAAACAGTACTTGAAACCTAATCACCAAAAAGAAGATAAAAATTAATGATTGTGGGCATGAAAAAGGAATTTTCAAGTTTTTTTTTCTCTCCTTCAGTCCTCAGTAAACAGGTATCGACGTTTCGGGACATTTCGCGGGATATAGAACATTTTCTTTTCCTCTCGATATTTTACTTGCCTTTGAAAAAAGCAAAAAAACTCGTCAAGATACCTTGCATTTTTGTGGAAAATATAATTTCAAAACTCGTTAGGCTTGAAATTAAATTATAAACTCCTCTCTTCCCCCCCTTTCGAATACAATACATCAACCTTCGTGGATTTCCCACCTCTTTTGTTGACCGATTCGTCCTGTACAAGATCCGAAAACTAGATTTCAAGATATACATGCACCGTCTGAAAACTATATTAAATATACATCATTTTTACATACACTACGTTCCTTTATAAAAGGAAGAAAATTTTCCTCACTGTCAATGATGGCTTATCCTTGATCCTTCCTCAGAAAGTAAAAAAAAAGTTTAAAAAAATTACTGAACCGAATTGGCAAAATCCTCTCTTACTTTCTAACGGGACATCGACTTTTCGAGATACATTACCGTAAATCATTTTCGTTATGATTGATTATAGTCTTCAATTAAACCAGACAACTCGCTGAATCACACCCAACGTCTTCCAACCAAATTATTTTCCCCTATACCTTTCCAAAAGAAACAAAATAATGACAAACGGTACATTGTTCGGCTCGTAACAACCGAGTTGCCAAAAACCAAAATTTAAAATCCCTTCAGAAAACGGAAAATTCGCTCTTTGAAATGGCGCCGGCGCGCGAAAATCTCCTGAACCGCTGCTCGCAGCCCGAAGAGTCAGGCGACAGACAGACAGACAGAGTTAGAGATATCCAAGTGCATTGCATTGTATTGTATGTGAGTGTGAGAGCCAATAATATCCATCCTCCATACGGGTCTCACATAAATGCGCACCAATTCCCCCTCTTTCCCATCACGTCTATTTTCCCCGCCAATGTTACATACAGTACGCACGAATATACCGTATATATATATACGAGGGGTTCAACGAAAGTTCTCGGAATACAAATTGAAGCGGAATGTACCGAATTTACACTCGAGTACCACGCGCAACTCTTTTTTGTTCCCCCTAGAAATTTAGGCGGAAAATCAGGGTAGGAGCAAAACTTGGGGATAATACATTTTTAAACCATAAATCTCCAAAACCAGGGCACCGCACAAATGATTGTTATCAATACATACAATAAAAATAAATATATAATCAAGAGAAAATCTGTGGCGCCAAGTCTGTAGTCAATGGAGAATCTGAGAAAAATCTGTAGTCAATGGAAAGTAATGGTTTAAGCAAAAACAATTTTTGGAAAACATGCGTAGGAGATTTTAACAGGAAGTGGAGGAAGGAGAGAATATTCATCTAATTAAGGAAGCTGCAATTTATTGCAAGCCAATTTTAACCTCTCCTGCGCACAGTTTAAAATTGGATAGAAATATCTAAAGGAAAAATGGATCCACACAAAAAATATTTCACAATTATTGGTTTTTGGGCGAATTTCTAAAAAAAAGGGGTGTGCCTGGTACTGGGTAAATAGGTAATTGAGCTGAAAAACAATTGTTCAGAAAAAGCCTCTTTTGGCAAAAGTTCTGTGAAAAAAATCCAGACCTGTTGATACTTTTTTTTCTCCGTGAAAAAAGTTACCCTGGCAGCTTCCTGTTCTTCACTCGCAAAATGAGGCGCCAATCTCGCAGATTTTTTTTTTTTTTCTAGTTTGGCCCAGCTTCTCTTTCAGAATTCTTGAAATTGACACCGATTTCATATCAAGGATTGTCTCAAGGTCTTCCAAGGTACAGGTAATTTCGCCATTTTCATCACAGACGCTACATTAACATCCCGAGTGGCGGCTGTGAAGGCGGATGCCAATGAAAATGGCGAAATGAATAATCAATCAATGGTGACAACTCTTGGAATTCATGCCTTGTCAATCTCGATCATTCCGACGAAAAAGCCGTGGTACACAAAAAAATCTGCGAGAAGGACGCTTCATCTCATGAGTGAAGACCATAGAGCTGCCAGTGACTTTTTCAGAAAAAAAATATAAAAAAAAACTTGTCAAACAGGGCGGGATTATTTTCTTGTTCCAGTGGATGTTTTTTTTTTCTTCGAAAAATACTTATTTTTCAGCAAAATCACTCGTCGTTTCAATTTCTATTCCGATAAACTTTTGTTAAACCCCTCGTATAAACGCAGACACAAGTGTGCGTGTGTGACGCAAGTACTATACTGCACTGTACTTGCTCGCGCATGGTAAGAATACCCTTGCGATATAGGTATACTCCGGCTTTTGGGGACATGCGCATTTTCCTCTTCAAAAAAAAGAAGGGCTATAGTTTGTTTGAACATAAAAAAAACGAGTATTTCATGCATAAAATCAATTACTCCCGAGATAGAAACGAATTCATTTTCACAACACAGTACTGTACATCCATACAGTGATGGGATGCAATTTGAACTCTCAATTTGAAAGTGGGCGAAGAAAAATTGATATTTTGGTCAAGAAGTGACGAAAAAATGTCAATTCAACAGAATTACAACAGTATTTTTCAATCAATGAAGAACATTTTAATTTTGTGGCTAGAAAAGTTAATGATTCGTGATACATATTACAGAAAATTCTCGCTAAAGCGAAGTCATTGAAATCAATAGAATATTACTTAAGCAACAAATAAATCGTCATTGAGAAACTCATTAAACATTGTGACCATTGGACAGGGACCTAAAAAAAATGAATTCGTCGCACGCAATTAATCGTTACAGTAAGATTCTCCAGTAAGCAAAATATTATTTTTTTTTAATTTCAAGAAACTCTGGTTCGTTGCGTGAGACAATAAGAGGAAAAGGGGGAGAAACGCGGGTTCGTAACAGGAAAAAATAAATATCAACCGACCTTAATTTTATTATCGTGTCCTGAAATCTCGTAAATCGTAACCTCAGTCAAGACAATTCAAAACTGCACGAGTTACAACCTCGTCAAAATGATCACGGAAATGCTGGAAAAATATCATCCATTTCCCACATCGAACACCAACGAAGAATTGAATATATACTCGACACCAGGCGAGGAACGGAATGAAAACGAACCAGTCTCAGTCTTTCTCCTTTCAATTCAAATAAAAAATATATACATGCATTCATATTTAAAACAAAAACAAAAAACCCGAGCCAACATCCGCTTCGGTCGTGCCTCATAGCCGATTCCGTTTGTTTTGGAGAACCCGCGTGCATAAAAATCCGCTCATTACGCCGCGGAAGGTCAGAACTGCATACTTATATTCCTTCCCCTCTTCCCGCGGAGGAAGAAAATCGAACGGGACAAAAGCACGCTTTCAAATCCCCAGATTTCAACGCCGGAGGCAAGAAGGAAAGAAAGAAACCAAATGTTTCGTCCTTCTGAATTTTTTGCTCGGGCGAAGGAAAAAAAAAAAATTAGTAGAAAGAGCAGGGCGAGAATTCAGACGAACGGTCTTCAACACGGACTTTTATGCCATGAGGTTTCAGCACTTTCGGGCGCCAGAGATGCGGAAATGAAGCAAAAATTCACGACTACGAACTAGCGTAATCAAAATGTTTGTTTACTCGCGTGTCCTTCAAATATTTCAAGTCAGCTTCCAGCAGGAACCGAACAATGAAACCAGCGTCTCGAAAAAAAATAAAAATAAGAAACTTGACTCATTTTTACTTCACGAATAATCTCCCACTTCTGATCGCAGATGTTCTACATTTTCTACCTCACAGATAAAACGTGTTACAATTAAAGATGCTGCGCCAAAAAATGGAGAATCAGCATTCAGAAAAACGAGATTACAAATTAATAGAAAATGTTTTCAGAGCATTGAATGGTAACTTAATCGACAGAAATCACTCGGCAAATCATTCATATCCCTTGCCTTTTACAACACATGAAAGTCACTCTTGATGAAGCAGAGATTTATTTTCTTACTCAATTTTTTGCCTCGTAAGAAATCATCTGTAATGATACGAAAAATAAAATCAACGAATCCAACTCCCGAAAGATAAAACCATCTAAAGTAACATTTCATTACAAAGAATTGAATTTTTAGGATATCTGATCAATAATCACGATGTTATTTCAGTTCCTTTACAACAACTTTTTCATTGTAGCGAAGCTATTTCACTCGTCCCAGTGGCTTCGTTGTTAAGATTTTAATCGTTTTCAGTGATGGCTAACTTCAACAATTCCGGAAATAATTTTTCTTTAATTCAGCAAATAAAATTGCTTTCGTCGCCGATTCAAAATTGGGAGCCTGAACTTCAAGGCGCAGATTTCGAAATATACAGTACTAGAGTACAGTACGCGAAAATACAAAGCGAAATAAGAATATAAAACTCACATACACAGAAAAAAAAAGGTCTCTTCCTGGTCCCATGACTCAACCAGTGCTTCCTCCTCTCTCCGAATCAACATTATCCCTTACGAAAACGACGCACGAAAAAAATAAACAAAACAAGAAAAAAAATGAAGCCACCTTCACGCAAGAAAAGAAGGACGCCTCTTGTTTCAGCAAGCAGCTAATGCCAAATTAACCCAAACTCTCACCAGCTGTTCCCCTCACTCTATTTTTCACTAATGAAGTCAATCCTTTTCGTTCATCTTTTTTGTTTCTCTTCTCGCAAGAGACAACGGAGAAGAAATGAGAGAATTAACTCAGACACACGCAACGAGTTACCCGGGATTATTTTTCTCCAGAATATTATTCTAGTCAGAGAAACTGAGATTCTTTTTTGCCTTTTAGCAAGAAAGAGAAAATGCTGCTTGCATTAACTTGAGGGACGCCGCGTGTGCGACCGTTTCTCGGCATGGTAACCAGCAAATGCATCATAAAAACAAAATAATATCAACAAATTTGAATATCTCCAACGATAGGTAAAACTCTATCAGCTTTGAACGCAAATTTTCGTAAAATCAAGGCAGTTGCTTACCCCGGATCTTCCAGGATATGATTCAAATTTCGGTTGACCCGTACCGATTTGAAGAACCGACATGAAATTTCCCATCCGAAAAACAATAAATCGATATAATGCGAATTATGTAGAGTAATTCAGGTGGAAAATTATGCGTTCCACAACTACAAAGTTCATCAGAAGACTAGCATTTACAAGAATTCAAAAAAGCCATCAATCACACATTTTTCTTCTGAAAGAAATGCCGATTATTTTTTAGGAAAACTTTGTTTTTAAAAAATCATTAAACGCCTTAGACTGATAGAAAAACTCGTTCAATATTTTTCAATGAAAAGGTGCGACTCAAGATCGAAGACGTCTTGTACTTGATTAAATCAGGTACTTCCACTTAACACTTTACTTGACAAATATTGAAGAACCGACATGAAAGTTTCCATCCGAAAAACAAGAAATCAATATAATTGCAAATTAATAATGAATTTTAGGTGGAACCGGATGCGTTTCAAACTTACACAGTTTATCAGTAGACTTGCACTCACAAAAACTCAAGAAAGCAATAAATCGGAACCTTCTCATCTGAAAGAAACACCGGTTATTTTTAGCAAAATTGGTTCAATAAATTAATCAAGCACCTCAGACTCAAAAGAAAAAACTCGTCTTTTAATTTCTAGCGAAAAGGTGAGATACGATATCGAAGGCGTCTTGTACTTGATTAAAATCAGGTACTTCAGTCAAATACTTCATTAAACAAATATATTCTCCCAACAGAAGGGTTCATTCAGAAGTTCTGACAGCAGTGCGCTTAATTTTTTGAACGCATTGAGATGAGTTTAAAACAATTTCAAACGTAACGTCATGTCCACAATATACCCACGTCGAAATGGAAATGGAAAAAAGAGCCAAAATTGCAGGTTCTATACATTTAGCACGTAATCCATGAAATAATGGATCCGCTTCAAATAATTGAGAACACTTTCCAGTGGCAATTATTCGGATTCTAAAAAACACGCATCAGTTCTTGGAAAATTTTGCGGCAGTAATAATGCAAATTGACGGAAAAGTAAGAGAAGTACAGTAATGACATTTTCTTGTTCGTTTTAGAATGAAGTGAAATTCACTTTAATTATTATCCTAGATGCATTTGAACCTAAGTGAATCGAATACCTCCATTGGTCATTTTTTTTAATTCCTCACTGAATTTCCTCAGAATCACAGCATTAAAAACCTAAATAATTCAAAGACATTCCTCTTCAAACTTCCAAAACTCGACTTTTTCTGGCTATTATTTATCGACACAGGGGAGATAAACGCAATAAAAAGGTAACTTGATGCGGTTTGAAAATAAGTAGGAGACTAATTTGGCAAATGAACCCTCGCCTACAAGTTCAGCATCCTGTCAACTCATTTCAGAAGCCCTGGAAAATCACCGATTACAATTTCCATTATTTTTTTCTTCCTTTCTCCCCAACAAAAATGCTTGTTTCCCCAACTCAAATTCCTTTGCGGATCTTTCCAAGTCCGACTTCAAAAACTAGGCTATTCATTTCAAAATGTCCGACAAAATTTCTGAACAAACCCTCTCGTAATTCCCTCCTAATCAGCTGAAAAAAAATACGCGTACCTTCTCAAAAGCACACGAACAAGAAATATATTCAAGGAAACGCCGGTAAAAAATGCCGTCTCGTAAATCATTCCGAAACCCGGAATAATCGTCAAAATCTCTTCACGATCATCAAGACGCGAGTAATTTGTCTTACAATAACGCCAATTATCTTTCTTCCTTTTCAGAGCAGCTGAGGCGTGGAATAATCAAGCCTGCTTCAAACGAGTCCGTCAGCTGACGAGGAAACTACGTACTGGAACAATCCAAGTCTGATCCACTTTTTTTCCGCGCATTATTCCTGCTCTTCTTGGCAGCATGCAGAAACTCTCGGGTTTATCTCGAAAGCGTAATTGCCTCATTTTTCAAATCTCTTTTTTTCCCCCGAGATGCTGGGAACTGCAACATTTTTCCACGACTGGAAGCAACTCACAATCATCATGGTGGGGAAAAAGGGGGTCAGGAGAAATTTTGGTGGATGATTATGATTTTCTAATATTCCAACGGAGGAATTGGCTAATTTACAGCGACAAACATGACCTTTGACACACAGAATTATTTTTGAATAATTTCGTCGTTATTTTTCTAAGGGAGTCGGGTGAAAATTTGGCGAATATTTTCCTTTTTTTCTAATACAGTACGTCCACGGAGGAATTAGTCAATTTAAAGCGACAAGCATTAATGTTGAAACAAGAAAAAACCACGTTTTCACCCTGTCTTGCTACAAAATTTATTTCATAAAGAAAAAGCCGATTTCCCCGTTTCTTTTTTGAAATCATTTCATCGTTTTTTTTTAAAACAGAATCAGGAGAAAATTTGGTAACTCATTTTTTTATGATACTGCCACGGAGAAATTAGCAAAATCAAAGCGACGAACATTGATGTTGAAACACGAGAGTAACGTTTTCACCCGAGATTTGCTTCAAACTGCGTTTAAAAAAAACACTGATTTCACTGTGGTTCTTCTTTCAAGTTTTTTTTTTTTATTTGTGTTCGTATTTTTTCTGATCTTGAGTTTTAAATCAGTTTTTTGTTCCTGCCAGGTTTCTGCCTTCATAAGTTTTTTCTCTGGTGAAATGACGTCCAATGATTAAACATTTTTCATGTTTCCAATTTCTCACGACGTTAAAATTGCAAATTCCTCAGAAAGATATTTTCCAATCTCGACTGATGACGAGAAAACCCATCAGAACCACGAACATGTCGGAGTCAATGCTGTGCTTCTTCACGTGATCATTATCAACGAAATTATATTTTTTTGAACTGCTCGTGAAATCTTGAAAATTTTTATGATGCATCATGGACTAAGAAATGGATCAAGGGTGAGAAAACCTCTCATTTAAAAAAAAAGTTTTGAAGAGAAGTTTATAAGATTTATTGAAAGCGAAGCAATCAGATTTCTGTCAATCTTCCCCTTACCCGATAGCTCCGTTTTTCAAAATGAGTTCATCCCTAAAACTGAATTGCACACGTCATTAAAAAGAAAAAAATGTTTCAAGAAGAGAAAATCTTGGAGGAAGAACACATTCGAAAAGTTGTACAATTTCAAGACCAGTTAAGGAATGATTATTGTTGATGAATAATTTACTCACGTCACTCTAACTTATGATTATTCACGGAAATATTATAATACTGTACCTCATGCGACATTCGTTCCAATTACGAACATTGCACATATCGCATCAAGTAGTCCATGAAAAGAATGTAGCGCACCAATTTGTAAACATCTGGATAAAATTAGCAGTTCAATAAACCTAGAAACCCTCAACGAAAAAGAGAAAAACTGGACAGTCCAATTTCTTATAGTTTTTCAATTTCCGTCCCCGGCCAAAAACACTTTTTTTTTACCCCTGATAAATCAACGTTACGAAGAAAAATTGCATCGACAGAGAAGTCACAGGGAGAAAACAAAACGGAAAAAATCAAAAGAAAAATAAGCGTTGCATGAATAACTTATGCGATGAAGAATAAAACATAGGGATTAACGATAATAAAGAACACTTCAAGAAGACACGCCGCACTTTGACAAAAGGCTTTTCCTTGAAATATTACCCAACCAATGAAGAAAAACGTTGATTCACGTCTTTCTTCATTTTTTTTTTTTTGCTCAATCCCCAATCTTAAAAAAAGGCACTTCATCGTTTGATTCTCGGACACATACACAAGCCTGAAGCAACTGGCAGCAGTGTGTGTGATTTGAATCTTCAATTGAATAACCATCCCAACCCAACCCACAATTTTCTTCCTTTTTTTCAAACGAGCAACGACAGCAACAAAAAAGGGGTCACATTTTACGTCGGGATTCCCCCCTAACAACCAGGAATCCCCATTCAAACACACACACGACTGGTCGATAAACTCGCATCACTCGACACAATTCTGCGCGTCCCCAAAAAAAAAAACAACAACCCCAGAAACTATTCACAAATGATGAGACCACTCTTTTAAAAAACACACACACACACGAGGAACTGTCGAAAATGGTCCATCCACTCAAAACCCACCAGACTGGGTACAGGGCCATATAAAACCCTGCCCCTAGGACACGCAGCCAGTCCGCGTGCAAATGGGGAAACGGAACCAACTGATCTCCCGGCATAAATGAAGCGCGTTGCTGCTGATCTGTGTGCAGAGAGGGAGAAACGCTGCTGCAGCTGCAGCAGCAGCAGCAGCAAGTGCCGTGAACATCGCACCCAGGGATCCCCTTTTTCTTTCTTTTTCTTTTTTTGCTGGAGCAGATGGACCTCACCTCACCTATCCCTGGCTTCAAGGGAGAGAGCCCAACACCGAAACCCACTCCCCTTTCCCCACAACCGACACTCCCACTTAATATTGCTGGCGGTGTAGGATGACGGAGTTTGATACTCGAGGCTGATTCGTTTCCTTTCTTTGTTGTTGTTGCTTGGAAACTTGAAATTAATTCGCATGAAATTTTGGGCAATTTTCCTGAGATGCAAAAAGTTTGAGACAAACAACTGACCTTCTTGTCCAACGAATGGATTTTTCATTATTTATTTTTTACTCGAGGGAAATTCGTTTCCTATCATGTTCGTCTGGAAAGTACTGTTCATAATTGCTGGCATGAATGTTGAGCATTTTTCCCCGAAATGTACCAAGTTGGGACAAAAAAACTGACCTTTTTGCCGAAAAAACTGAATAATACGTTTTCTTGCCTAGAATTGGTGGAGTTGTGACGGAATTTTCTCGCTCGCATTTTATCTGAATCCGGTTTGATAATGCGAGTAGTTTGTCAAACCTGGTCAAGATGCAATTTCGGCGAGAAAAATCCGACGTCGCACCCTTTCTGCCATTTTGGGTTTAGGTAATTCGAACCAAGCTCGAACACCACATTTATTCTGACTCATACAAGCAATCTTAGCTCAGACATAGTGATGATTTTTCCACCATCCGGTCATGCTTTGACATGTATTCTGAAATTCTACAGGAATATTGCATTCATATTTCTCTTTGGTTCCTTTTTCTTAATATTTTTGGCCATTTGTATTTAATTTTCAATTTTTACTTCAATTCGTTGTCGCAATATTTCTTCCTGGAAATATTTGCCCGTGTGATATTTTTGTACGACATTCGCTTTAACTGATGCCATTTTTCTTCAAGGCATGAGTCAATCTCAAATCACTTCGTGAACTATCCAAATCTCGACTTTCATTCACGGTTTTACATGCAGAGAAACCCTAAGCAGGGTGCTGAAAAATCGTTATACTTTTTACGATAAATCGTAGGGATTCATTGAAATATAGAAAGTTTCAGCGATCGATTGCAGGAAAACCTTTCCTACACACGGGGAAACTTTATTTTTAAAATCTCGTAATTGCGAATTCTTCCTTGCCGCGGATTTTTGAGGCACCCGAAGCATTCGAATGGTTTTCGAGCCTTGATTAAAGGTTTTTTTTCTAAATCATAACGAAGTTTTTGGTTGTTGCATCAAATGGCTCAATTGAATTAACGTGGTATTTGACTCAACTGCTGATTTCAAAATTAACTCAATAAACCAAACTAAAATAGAAGACAATTTATTCATTTTCACAAAAGTAATCATATACAGGTACAGTACATTATTGTGTCAATATTTCCGCAAGACAGACGGTGTTTTTAGAGCAAAAGCACGGAATCAAGAATCCTCATCTTGCAGGGGATACTTTTGCCAATTCATTCAGATTCACGAATACCATACAGGTAGATTCTACGATTTTTTTAATGGTCCCAAGGGATTCTTTCTACATGTTATAGGGGTTTTCCGCGACGAATTTGTCTTGGTCCCTCGAATTTCGCTGTAGAGAGAGTCCTGTTGCAAGTTTCAGCCGAAGATTGTGAGCTCGGTTTTATCGGCGTTTTTATTTTAATATGGGAGTACAATTTTCAAGAGTTTCCGGCTTCTAGAAGTGCCGAATACAGTATTCAATGTCCAATCATTCTAAAAATATATGTTACTGTATTTATTCAACTAGTCAAAAATTATCAGGCATTATTTCCTTCCACGATTGAATGTGATCACGTTTCCCGTGCGAAACGCCTCTCCGAAGTTTCGCAGCATACATCAAGATATAAAATTGTTTTTTTTTCCCTCTGCTTCGTGAAACTTCCTCAATTTCCTGATGAAATTCGATTGCAGAAGGCATGGTTTAATAAGGTCAGCATTTTGCATAGCCCCGATTCAATCATAGTTAAAATACTGAACGAACATCCCTAATGAAAACCACAAGGCCAGAAACGCGACATCTTCCGGCTACTTTAGAAAATAAAGAACAAAATTCAAAATTGCGCACAGATATTATGTTCAAGAGCTTCCCAAAAGAAAAAGAAAAAACATGTCCTTCAGCTTCCTAATCCACTTGCATTCCCTTGAAAAAATCTGATCTTCTAAAACGAAAAAAAAAAACAATGCAAACCGGCTTTCGTCAGTCAAGATTTAAAAGACAGTCCTACACCGTTACCCGGGAAATCCCGATGCCGCGCGTACAAGCGACCACCCCATTCATCCCCCTCAGCACCAGAGCCGACAAAGCGACCCCCCAAAACGAGGGAGAGAGAGAGAGACACACACAGAAACAACAAAGTAAACGAAGCAAAAATGACACGAAATCACGCAATCCCGACACGAGGGAGGGCAAAGATAACGAGAGAGAGAGGGAGAGAATGAGAGAGACACGTAAAAACCCCACACCCTCCCTTCCGGGACAAACGGCAAGTGTTCTGGTGTGACCCAAAGAAAGCAAGAAACCGAATAGGAACATAACGTACATTACTGTACTACTGTACTTTACCCACTTATGCTGACAATTTCCACAACAGCAGAAAAAGTACAGACTCTGCAAATACAATTAACGCGATAAAAGTACTTTGCTTAATTTTTAAATATTTTAACAAAACCTTTTCATTTTCAAATTTAAATTCGACGTCCACATTCCACACATGTCATCCTGATCACCATAAAAAGTACACTTGGGGAAAAATTGCAAAAATGGAAAACAAATTTACCTCTTGGGTAAAAAAAAGACCCATCAGCGAGTGACAAGTAAAAGCCAACAAGTAAAGTTGGGTAAAAAAAAATATTTCAAGTCACACTTCAATAGGATGAAAAAAATTGCAACAACAAAAACAAACAACCTGGAAAATCTGTACGAAAAATTTTAGACTCCGACACATTTTACAACTGCAGTCCAACAATGAGTACGGGGATTTTTCGTTGTAATTACTCTTTTAGGGATCTTTGAAAGTATTCTGCAAAATTCGCCGTCATTTTTCAACACAGAAATTCAGAGGGTGGTTCAAAAAGAGTCGTTTAAAAATATATGCATGATGTTTCAATAATACTGTACTTCGAATACTCTTCATTGCATGCTTATAAAGGACTCAAATTTTCATTCCTCAAAAAATAAATTCATTCCCACACGCAAATTACTCCGACACATCAATGATTCGAAAGACGGAAAAACCACAGAATTCGAAATGAATTGTTTCTCCCCCAGGCCGTTTTACCACAGAAAACTAACGGTTTTCTCCACCAATTTCAACGAATTCCGCACAAAAAAATGCTGCAGCCTTTTTCCGAATCCAGGTCGAAAATTTCGGAACGAACCCCTTTTTTTATCTAGACCACAACAGTTTAAACGGCGAATCAGTCACTATTTTAGTCAGGAGTACGCCGATCGTTATTCAGAAATAAAACCATCTTCTTAAATAATTGAAAAATTACCCCTACGGTGAAACGTTTTCAATCATAAGTGAATTTCTGATTTAAATAATGCGCCGCCTGCATTCTCCATTTCGTACTTGCCTTTTTCTTCCTTTAAATGGCTGCTCACATCGAAAAAAACAAGAAGATAACCTACTAAATTTTATAAAACTTTGGCAGCACCATTTTTCGGAAACAAATTTGACTTGAAACAGCCAAGATGGTGCTTGCCTTCGTTTGGGACACTTCCAACAACTGGGCATTCACCTTCTTCAAATATTTTTTTTTCTTAAAAAATAATTAAATCTGGGCCCTGACATTCGGACGTTATTGGTGCTTGTAACCTGTCCTTACGTCAAAACACTTGCTAGTCTCTAGTCAGATCATGTTTCACTTAGAATTTAATATGAAATACTGTATATTGAATTGGTTATCTTTTTGATCAAAAATGAGAAAAGGTCCCCACAAAAAAATTGAATACTGTATTTATTCCTCAACTTCAAGATACAGAAAATGCTAATGCAGAAGAAAACCACCCACAATCTTATCTTTTGGCATTAAAAGGTGCCTAAATAGTAAAAAAAAAAAAAAGGCACAAGTATTTTTACACTGTACACCGATGATTGAAAAAACCGTGAAAAAGAAGCACAAAATTCGCATGCTTTCGGTTATGAATTTAAGTATAAATGCATATTCCATTCTCGTGAATATAAAAACTCGATTTGTTCAATTTATAGAATTTATTCTAGGAAGTGCCAGTATCTCGAGACATTGTCAAGATGTCGGGGCTCCACTTTACTTGAAAAAATAAAAATATAACAGAAACGGTGATTTTTTCCAGGGAACCCGTGCACAGCCTTCCAAGGGTGGCAAGAGAACCCAACCCGGCTTTCCCGTCATCACCCCTTTCCCTCTTCCTCCCCGAACCCCCCCTCAACATCAGATCGCATCCGGATCAGTATATCGGGTGCATCTGCAAACACTTACTTTCTTTACGCGCTTTCCTCGTCTATCTGTCTGTCTGTCTGTCTGGTTTCTACCGTAGTTTCTAGTTCCGCTATTGACTGGGATCACGTGACGACGTCGATCACCAGCGGGTCGGGGAAACTCCCTGGGAAATTTTCTCAGGGGAAGACAGAAGAAGAAGAAGGAAATATTGTACTGTACTGTATTCGTACCGTTGGTTTTGCTGCAAGCAAAGCAACTGATACCGTGTTCCTCAAAGATAAACGTTCTTCCCTGTTCGAAAAAAAAAATACCCCAGGGCTTATTTCAAGGTCCAAAAGGTTTTTGCTGCTCTCGCGGGATGAAAAATCTCGACAATATTTCCGCCTTCAAAAAAAAAAAAAATACAGGTAGACTCTCTCTCTCTATTACGATTTTTTTATTTTGCGATCCCATAGTCATCTACAAGGAATTTGTATTATCCCTTGAATTTCTTCGTAGAGGGAGTCCACCTGTTTCGAGAATCAGAATTCAGGGGTATCAATTTGATCACTATAAAATATTTTAGTGACATCATCCCAGCTCTGGTCACCCGATTTCTCTGGAAAAAACCCGTTTCGATCTTGCCAATTTTTCGTTGGTGACGCTGAACGTGGAAATTGCCCCAAAATGCCTAATTATTGAGCATCAAGTCACGACTTCAATTTTTAAAAATTCGAACGACAAAAATAAAAGAGTTTTCTCGATTCGTATCACATATCCCAAGGGCTGGCTGATAAAAAGCAACAAATTGAAAAGCAAGAAATTAACTGAGAATTTTTGATCCAATTTAAAAATGGCAAAATAAAAAAAAACCGAGCAAACCAATAAGTTGAATTTCTTCGTAACATCAAATTCCTTCTGCGTTTAATTTCTGCAAAATTGAAATTTTGAATTAATAGAGCTTAAATTCAGTGTACGAGAGGTTTGACTGAATCACTGATCATTGTTTCGGAGCTACATTTCTACTTTCGGAGTGATACGAATTAAATTTCCAACGAGATATATTCAAGTAATTTTAAAATTGCTCAAATGTTCCAAAACGTACGGGGAAGATTGGAAATGTTATTTTAATCTGGAATTTCTCGACACATGTTAGGCCAATTCAAACTCAATTAAGAAATCATTCGTGCCAGCAGTATTCCTCCAGCAATCAAAACAAAATGTAAAAAAAAAAAACACCTCAAAATTCTCAGCAGTATTGTTCCAAAGAAAAAACCTTGACTTCAAACAAAACCCCACTGCATTCACATCAGCTCGGATTCTTGAACATTCCACAACACAAAACAGCGACAACCGTGAAGAGAAGAAAAGAAATGAATGCTATTCCTGGCAGTGACCTCGTCAAATGTTTAATAACCCACAAAACAATCCCCCCTTTTTATGCCCGCACTTTTGTTTCGGTTCCCCCCCCCCCTTTTTTTCAAAAACGCTCTCCTCTGAAACAATGGCTTTCGAGTGTTGCCTACACACAAAATCATCATTAGCCTAAATCAGCCAAAAAAGAGACGCCATCTGGCAACTGAGTATAAGACAAAGAAGAAAAAAGAAAGAAACCAGGTGGACACGCTCTTTAGTCCAGCCAAGCGTGGGAAAAAATAGCGCGTCCTTCGCTTAACCTCGATGGAACTCGGCGAAAATAAAAACTTTAAAAAACCAACGTGGATTTTTCATAAAATATAGCCAATTTTTAATTTGGAAAAAAACGCATACGATGGTTTCTTCGTAAAGTTTTGCCAGTCGTGAGCTTCTCTGGTGCAGATTCGTAAGGACCATCAAAACAAGCATTTTCGTCGGGGGAGAAAAATAATAATCACAGGGAATTGTAATTGGTGATATTCTGGGCCTTAAATTACACTGTAAATGAGTTGACAGGATGTTGAGCTTGGAGGCAAGGGTTCAATTGCACAATTAGTCTTACACTTCCTCCCAAAGCACAGCAAGGTATAAAACATTTCATGCTCTTCTCTTTCCTGTTACAAAGAAATAATTACAAGACTCCTTCAGAAAAGCTATATGGCGGTTTAAGTAGGACAGCCTTCGAGTTACTGAGGTTTCAATGCATTGGTTTTAAGGGATACAGAGAAAAAGGCATTCAAGAAAACTGTTCATTGAACTGATGGACGATAAATTCAAGGACTTTTCGTAAATTCCTTCACATAGAAATCCCGGCGGTATTCAAGGGAATGGCAGCCAAAAAATAAAGCCACGCTTTTTGCACCGTCCAAAATGCAACGGTTTCTTTGGATTACGATGGGATTTTAAAGTAAATCGTATCCCTTTAGCATCAAAAAAATACAAGATGCTCCCCGAGAAACGCTTCAAACGCAAAGCTTCCATTACCCCCAGCGCAGTATAAAGCTCTTTACTGCAAGAAATAATCATAGGCATCATTCACGCCATAAATCATCATCAGGATAAAACGCCCGGAAAATTTGCTGCGGTTGAAAGACGTTCATTTCCAACCATCAGAAAAAATAGTACCCCGACAGAAAGAAAATTACGGATCCAACAGTAATTGTTTCTAGCACGCATCAGGGTTTACTGCATTTCCAGAATGCAATATAATGGATAACGAGTGAAACTTCCATAAAATGTTCGGATTTTGGCAACAACAAAAAATCTGTGGAAGTTCAACCACGTGTTGAAAATATGCATTCAAATTCGAACATTCTCCATCGATATTAACGTTTTTAAAATTGGTACACTGTATAACTTTCTCCACTGACCATGTCAAGATTTTAACAAAAGAAATGCCAAAATCGCGATGATATTATTTTCGTGTCGTGAGAGCCAAGAACTGGTTTCAATACCAGCACGATCAAATATTTAAAACTTTAAAAATACAGTATCTGAATCCCCGTATCGTAAATATTATTTTTTCAACTATAAAATCATTTTACGCGTGAAGTAAAAGAAGATATGCCCGAAAATTGTGATTGAGCTCATTCTATAAATGGTAAGTGTTTCCGGGAAACACGGTTCCCAGTCCCAAAAAAAAAAAAACGTAAACCATATTTTCAACCACTTGGTTCAAATTTGGAATTATCAGAGCTGAAAGGCAGCAAACGGAGAGAGGTTGGAATCCGAACCAGAGGGACGAAACATGTCAATCCCTCGTATTTGAAGCACTCATCCCCAGTGCGGCAGGAAAGTAGAAGAGCACTTCTTTTTTTTTCCTCTCCACTCATCGAAAATAATTGCCCACTTCCTAACCTCATCAGCGCCTTAATGACGCTAATTGCATTCAATCACGGCGCCAACACCCACTCATCCAAGCACGCACAAACGCAATGACTCAACGCTTCGCTTGTCTTCCTCAAAAAACGCATCACGAGGCTCTTGAGTATCTCAGGGTGCACAAATCATGAAACTTCCGGGGAAGTCACGAAGCTTTAAACTAGAGGCGACACCTGAAAGAACCCGTTGAAGCCAACGACTAAGACCCCACGGTGTAGAGGTCACTCGCGTCTCTAGAAGACGAGTTGGCGATTGCCCCATCCAAATTGTTTCCTCAATACTGTACTTTTTTTCTTGGATTGATCGGGATTTTTAAATATAAAAATACTCGTTTAAAAAATCATTTCGAAACTCTTCCCCGTGTGCAAGGAAGCGACACACTGATGCAATGTGTAGAAACCGAGAAAATCGATGCTTACAGCGCATCATAAAATCCACTGCGATGATTTTCCGCCAATAAACAAGCCACGAAGACGGATCGGAAAAAAATGTATTTCGCCCACGTTTTCCTGATTTCCGCATCCGTACGTTTCACAAGCGTGGTCAACCAGAACCACCAACAAAACGTACAGCATTTATTTCCCCTCAAACGATTCAAGCGAACCCAAAATTTTGGGAGAAGCAAAACCCTGATCAACATCGTCACATTCATTTCCGTGAATGTGATTCTTCTCGGTTTGAAAATTTTGCCGAGAAATCAACCAAACGAACGAAGAGTTGCAGAAAAGAAATATACGGTAGTACACGTACTACAATTACATAAGTGGGGTCCGATTTCCACACGCATTCGGATTTCTTCACTTCTTTTGTCTGTTGAGTTGCTGCAGTAAATTAAGTTTAAGCTCAAAAAAGGCAGTTCAAATTACGTCAAAATATCGTGTGGTTAATTTCCAGCATTCCACATATTTTCCACAGTGAGATTTTACCATCATGAGTGATCACACATGAATTAAAAAATTAATTTGATCACTGAAGCATCACACATCACAATTTATAATCATCAGTGATTTCAACGTTTGTTTTCTTAAAAACGGGGCAAGGTCCCATGGTTACGAAGTGTTCAGAAAAAATTAACTCTATCACTCTCCAATAATTTCCACCAATCATCAATGTAAGTTGACTTGAACGCTCAACCATGCGAAATTCCACACTTGAAAAAAAAGGCGTGAAATTAAGCATTACTTTAATTTTCTGACCTAGAAGTGAGAGATATTCATGAGTTTTTAAATAAAATGTTGAATATTTTTATACAGTATTTCAATTTACGCGCGGAAATCAGACGTTCCACACAACAATCTCAACACGTAGATTTAAATTTTCTTTATCATTTTGAAACAACTTTTCATCACCTCATTCCATTGGTCGAGTGAAAACTGTAAAAAAAATAGAAGTACTCACCGTTCGTCGCCAGCGCCAACATCGTTCCCGAGTCACGCACTTCGTCGAATTTGGCACTCAACACTTGCATCCTGTCAAAAGTGAAAAAGAAAACAAACAAAAATGATAACATCGAACCCAACACCAAGTGATCGAAGCATACAACAGATGACAACGCAACTTTCTAACAGGGATGAAAGAAAAGCGTTTTCAAACGAAACCAAACACACGATCGTCTTTCCTGGGGTTTTTTCTTTCTTCTTTTTTCGGGGAGGGGGAAGAGCAGTAAAAAGAAAATGGAACATTCGGGAACATTTCCTGCATGAGCTCATCGTGTCGAAAAGAGACACACACTCAGAAAAAATAAAAATAAAAGAGAGCATCAGCAGCAACAGTTCAGACCAACGCCCTGCTTCCACTATTAGACCAACAACGTCCGGATTTAATTCCTCGCTTTCCTTCCGTCCTCCCACTCGATCTTCCCCCATTGCCTTTGGCCCGCGATCGTTTTCTCCCTATTTCGGAAATTCCCATCATTTTCTTTCCACAATTTCTCAAACCTTAGAAGCGAGGTTTACCTCGAGCCTCCAGATGAACAAGTCCCTCAAGAAAACCCATAGGATGGTTCATGTGCTTTTCGGCCCACAAAAATAAAAACATGAATAATTTGGGCAGTTATGACTTTGGAGCAAGTGATGACAATTGAACAGCAATCTGGATAATAGACGTATTGCACAACGGATTTGTCCCACACTTGACTTCCAGCGATATTCGCTTCGGATAGTGGACCTTGCTTCGGAAAATTGACCCAAATGCATTTCATTCGTTTCTCAAAAAATATGTCGCAAAGGATAATGGGGGAACTCACTTTTTTCAACTGCATATTCCTTTCAAAACTGTTTTTAAAATCGAAAGATTTGTTTTCAAAACTCTTTCTATATTTTTCATTGCGTTTAGCATTAGTTAGAGTTGAAGTTTAAGGAAACAGCAAAATAAATTCAACCTAGGGGACGCGGAGTTCAGAAAACAAGCATTTGTGTCGTAGGAAAGAAAGAAAGAATGAATGACAGGAAATTGTAATATGTGACATTCGCGGTCTTAAATTGCTTTTTAAATCAGTTGACAGGTTGCTGAACTAGGAAGCAAGGGTTTATTCGCTCAATTATTTTTTTTTTCACTTATTTTCAAAACACATCGTGACATTTTTAATGTTTATTTTTCTATTTCCTGCTTCAATTAAATAATAGCCTGAAGGCCTCAAGAGAATTCGAGTCAGGGAGCATTTTAGTGCATTACAGTATTTTTAAAGGAATTCAGACATAGACTTGAAAAAAATTTCGGTACAATATTCGACTCAGGGAGGTCCGAGTTGTCCACGTTCAAACGAATTTTCATACTAGAATTTAAAATCTCTACAGTTCTAAATTCATGAAGGTATCCGAAAATGATCAGCCATCAAACTCACTCAGTTAATAAACCTTCCGAATATTAACCTTCCCACAATTACAGATCAAGCCCATTAAGAGAAGGGAACAGAACCTGACATAAAATAGACAAAACGTGATTTGCACGTCACTTTTAACTCGAATTCCAAAATAATTAATTTACTGCAGCAACTCAACAGACAAAAGATGCAATTGTTTCCAGGGGATGCCAGAATTGTTCCCCTCATCTCTCATTATTTTAACTGTTCACCATTTTTCCGACACCGCCACTTTCCGATGGGTAAGTCCGCCAGAAAAACCCAAAAATGCATCATTTTTTTTCTCATGAGCACCTGTAACGGTCCCAAACATATTTTAATAAAAATCATTTCACAATTATACCTTCACAACTCTTCGAAATACTGTACTAGTACTGTACTTATCAACTTTTTTTTTCGTGTGTCATGTGGCGCGTGAATCACCCTGCATCTCGTTAAGCGTATCTCTCATCGGCCAATAAAAAAAATATACTCGAGAATATAATCTGCTCTAGCAAAAGGTGTCCTGGAAGCTCGGATTCCCCGCAAACGCTTCGTGATTGCGCATATGATATCCTCACCCACAACAAATGAACAAGAGAAGACAAAAACACTGTCCCAATTTTTTTTTTAGAGTAGCTGGAGCAACATGAAACAGTACGCGATACATTTGAAGTGGAACTCAATAATGAATATACAAGGTAGAAATGAACACTGGGATTGCTCAGGGCTCCGCATAAACGGGCCTCATTCGATTCTCGGGAGTCCTCAATATACATATACTGCACACAGAGTTGCGACACATGCCTTCTTATGCTTCACTTCACATTCCTTAGGCGTCCAATGGAGCAACAGCTGTCATTGTTTCATACCTGTCTTTTTACAGGTGGTATTCGGTTCAAGAAGATTCATAATTCTGTTTTATCGTAGCGGCAAAATCCCTTTCAAAATAAAGCCATCCAAAAATTACAATAATGACTGCCATGTCGTGTCTGAGTGAGAAAAAGACATCAAACTCCACACTCGTGTTTGGCGAAATTTTGGTCCCTGGCACACTGATCCTGCACAGGAAAAATAGCAACCCAACCCTAAACTCAACCTAAGTGGTTCCAATATAAAACCTCACGCCAAAACAAACCAACCTAACCATTTTAAGTAGCCTAGCCTAAGACTTGAACAGATGAAAGGAAAATTCGCGGCAAACAATACAAGAGAGATAATTTGAGACAGAAAAATTTGGATACATGTACTGTGCAATTCAAGAAAGGAACACTTCGAGACAAAAACATTTGAAGAGCGATTTCATTTTACAATTTGATGAAGAAGTGAATGGAGCTCCATGCCATCACCCTTATGGTCCTTTGACTCCTGAATTTCGAAAATTATGCCTAAATCTTTGTCTACAGAATCATAAACCAACCATTATTTTCCGTACAACTTGCTTTATTCTTCAGGAATGATGTCCACTTCGTTCAAATTTCTTGCAATAATGGGCATTTTCCCTCTTTTTTCCCTGTAAAATATTCTCAAAGCTCTTTCCTTCTTTGGAAGAACACAAAGAACCTCAGAATAATCAGTAGTCATTATTTCTTATGTCAACACTGATGGGGCTGAAGTTCCATCCTTCTTGGATACTGTCTCAAATCTTGCCTCAAAATTTCTCAGCCTCTTGATTCTTTTACAGACTCGAAATGTTTCAATCTCTGATTTTTGCTGTCTTTAATTGTATCTGTCTCGAATTGTCTGTCTTGATTTCTCTATTTTCAAATTTTCTCACTAGAATTGCCCACATGCCAAATTGAACACACACCATTTCTTCTGAACAGCAAAAAAAAAAACACACCCTAACCCAAATGAGTTATCTTAAACCTTTGGATGTCTGGCACCAATAGACAAGCACATAAATCTATGCGTACTTGGGGTAAAAATTTCAAAACAGAAAATTAACATTTTCGACCATTTGAGTCATCAACCTCAAGCTTCCTCGAGCGTACCTCACACATAATTATCTATATGTAATTGATTATATATTCAAATCCTTAACATTTTCAGTACAGTATCGTACTTTTAGTCTTGAACGCCCATTTTCAGCTACATTTAAAAAAAAAAAGTGCCTGATACTGCGATAGAAAGTCTTTCATTGAACAACTTCCGGAGTTTTTCTAGAAGGGGAGGGGAGAAAGTCTCGATGGCGCAACGCCGGTTCGAGACAGCCACACGTCAAGTACTGTCCTACGACCTTGGTTCGCACTTCACTAGATCAGGTCACCAAATCCTCCGCTAGTAACTCAACCGCGTCTTTCACCCGAGCACTGAACCACATCGAACTACTGAATCACTTCATGACTGCCATTAACGCTCAACGACGACATTATCTCTTGTGCGGTAATGAAGAGAAATCGTTCCAAGGAAAATGTGAACTCACTTGGCAGCGGGTAGGTTGTATTTCTTCATCAAGTCTGCCCGCATTTTCTCACCCACGTGACGATAGATCTCAACCATAGTCGTCACTGCAACCTCCCGCACAGTTGCCTGCGGGTCTGACAGTAATTTGACGAGATTCGGCATCAGACGAGACAGGGACAAGGCGTTTGCGCCATATCTGGTGAAGTGAAGAACAAAATTTAACTGGAATTCCTAGGCATACAGATGATAATACTTACTCATTGAGCACATTCTGAAGGCACACCATCAGTTCTTCCCGCACCTTGTTGCTTTTGTGCGCAAAACTCGGTGCTAATCGCTCGAACAACAACTGCGGTGTCAACACGTCTGTCTCCAACAAGCGCATGATGAAAATGTGCGCACTATTTCGCACCACATCTCGTTGATCACCTATTCAAAATATTCCTAAGTATGATTACCTTTCCTTTCGCGCATTTCGATCATAGAACAAGGAAGTAACTACACTACTACAATACTGCATCTCGTTCATTTAGAAAAAGCTCCTGGATTTTTCTTCTTCGAAAACTTCTCGCCCCAAAGAATCAAGAGATAATCCGGTTTCGAATGTAGTACAAAAACTAGCTTACCTAAGCGATCCACAGCTGCTGGCAGAGATTTCGACAAGTACGGTCGAAAAGCTTCCTTCATCCTGTCTAAAATCAAACACAGGATGTCGATGCCATTCTGGCAAATCTGAAATTGTAAGGAAAACGTACTGGTCAAAATCTAGAAGGTTTTCGAGAATTTCTCTCGACACTTACCTTGTAGTGGCTGCTGTTGATCCATCCTGTGATGAGATCAACAAAGCGACCGATATCTTCACAGACAATCGAATTGTCTGGATCTTCGAGGAAGGTGATGATACTTGCGCCAACAGCAAGCTTTTTCTTTGTGTCGGCGGTGTTCAATAGGGGGATGAACTCGTCGATCCCTGCCATCACCGCGGTTTAATTGGCATGGACTCGTTGGCACGGAAGAACTTCGCAAACGCGTTGGTCAAGGAGATGTTCGCATATTTTTCTCCATCACTTTTCAATTATCACAGTCACACACGCCACGCGGATTCACACTGTTGATGAACGTGCTGACAATCATAAATTGAGGGCACTGAAAAATTTCTTCGGACCATAATATCAGAAAAATTTCTGAACAACTTTACGCAATACCAATATGGGTACCTTGAAAGGAATATCGAGCGCTAAACAAGGTATGTCGAGGTTTGATCACACACTCAGTTTCCATGTTAATGGCAACCGCCCTTCCAGCAAACTACTATGTCGATTTCAGTGATTTCAGTAACATCCATCAATTTTATAAATTTCCACGCTATGTAACATCAATTTTTCACAGATTAAAGAATAAAATGAATGGTCATCGGAATCAAATGATCCAGAGAAGATGGGGCAGTAAATGCAGTTCCGTTCTGACGAGACGAAAGGAGGTTCTTCCAAGAATCACGCATAGAAATCCATGCTTTTTCATAAATCAAACAAAATTGAATTCATTATATTTCCACAATTTGGCACATTCCGGAAATGCTCACGAGAAAACGATTACGAAAGTTCACTCTCGTTAACGTCGGCTACTCCCGGCTGTTGTAACAGACGCGACCCAAGGTATGCCATCTCTCACCACTACCATACCCTACGATATACGTCTAACGTACTCCCACCCAACCAATGCAGTTTGGTCTAATATGCTTTTACTGTACAGTACAAAACAACCGGACCAATGTCCAATGGAATTACTGTGCTATATTTTTTCAGGTAAGAGTAGGTTCGATCTCTTTCCAAAAAAAGGCTGTCCTAAAAGCTTGAACTTGTATGTTCCTCGCACTGTGGAAGGGAAAAATTAACACTGGGATATTCCATTATTGTATCCCAGAAAAATCCAGTCCAAATTTGACCATGTTACTTTTTTGCCTGCAATATTGTTCAGTATCTACCTTCAAAATTGAAAAACGCTATCGATTTCCTCGCAGAAAATTTTCCACTTAACATTTCATTTTAAAAATCAACACATTCATACATACAATATACTTGAAAACAGAAATCATCAGCGCAACTCTTCCATTGAATCAATTACCGACTTACTAAGCAACGAATATCATTTGTAACCCTCCCTCACTCAACCTTTTCATACCAGTTTGAATTTCCTCTGAAGCTACTACAGTAATTCACCTTCTTGTTTACCATTCTTCAGAACATGCAATGTTACTCCTTGCTGAACTGGGCTTGGGTCTCCGTGCTCTGAGCTTTCCTCGCCAAGTGTACATGAACAGGATGACACCCTAACAGTGGATCCTCATCAGAACTGGAAAAAAGACTTCTAATAGAATTTGAAAACTTGAATTGCTTTTGCGAACACCCAAGGGCACTAATCATGAGCTACCAGATCAACATATTTCTTCCAAATTGGTCAGTACAGTATTGGTGGACTATCTCTACTATGAATTCAAGGGACCAGAAACAAGTGAACTCCAGAGAACTCTGTCAGGCAAAAAAATCATTGAACATAAAAAATCCTAGTAGACAAGATCATTGTAGAGAGAGCCCGTGCATAGGCAAAAGTCACCCCAACAAAAATACCTCAAGGTAAACCAACTTTGACGAGAAAAGCAAAGAAGCAAGTGAGCATCTAGGCAAAAGAAACGGTGTTAAAATGAATTCAACCAGCAGTTTTTTTCCAATTCAACGTTTTAATGGTCGGATCCCTTGAATGAGACACGGACGCAGGTGGATTCACGCAATGCTACTCGCGTTCGAGGCAATTCTCGGCCACAAATCTGCGCACTCCTTGGCAACTGGCCCAGTGATGGCGGAGCCTTTCATTTCACCCTTGTTGTTGACGATGACGCCGGCGTTGTCTTCGAAATAGATGAAGGATCCGTCCTTCCTTCGAAATGGCTTTCGTTGCCGGATCACTACTGCTTGCATGACTGGCTCGACGAAAGACATTCAGAGCATGAGAAACAAGGCCATCTTATCCTCAACACCACCCACGTACGCACCTTTTTTGCGGAGCTCTGGCTTGCCCTTCTTCACTGTCGTCACGATGATATTTCCGACGGCAGCTGAGGGGAGGCGATTGAGACGACCGCCGACACCGTACACGGCAATAACGAATAAGTTCTTCGCACCTGAGCCAACACCAAAAATGAGGATTGGAGAAGCATTAGCGTCAAAACACAACTAGCAAAAGTCCTCTCTTCAATTCTGGTCAAGCACTTGATGAAAAACTCACCCGTGTTATCGGCGCAGTTCATCACCGCGCCAACTGGGAGACCGAGAGCAATGCGGAACTTCGCTCCCGCGGTTCCTCCGCGTCCTGAAATAACCCCAAATAAACTATTACCCACTCCATCACGAATAATGACCCATTATCAAACCTCACCTCGCTTCGACATATCGCAGGTTTAAAACACTTTCCCTAAATAACGCGAAAAACAAATAAGGGACCAGGGATCAAAATCAACGTAAAGAAGAGAGAAACACCACCCACGTATTCCTCGAACACAGGTGAATCAAACCCCCTGGAAAAAATTGAATAAATCATGCAAAAACCAGCAGGGATCAGATATTGACGCAAGAACACGTGAATGGTCTTCGATTGTTATAAATCTCATCACAGAATAATACGCAATACAACGCCTCACGAAAGCTCGAAATCGTCCCGCTGCAACAAACACGAGAGAAAAGAAAAGGTGAGTCTTTCGTAACAATTGAGACATAACCAAATAAACATACCATCTCATTGTATTCCATAACGTGTCGTCGGATCTTCGAGGTGTTGGTCCAAGTGACGAAATCTTCCATATGCCTGAAAGAACACGAAGTTCATTTGTACTAAAAACCCTTCTCTTTGACGTTTTTAAAGATTTGTTGATGAATTCATTCGGACCTCGATACGATGAAAGCCGGGTCATTCACCATCTCGGTTCCCACACGAACATGACCCTCTTCGACGAACTGCGTGGCGGACTTAAGATTTTGAGCCATTTGCAGCTTCACCATGATGACCTGAACAACAAAAAAACCACGATACGAAAAAAACTGAGCTGATAAAGGCAAATGGAAAGGGTCTCACGGGCAATCGTCGTCGGCAAAACGAAGAAGCGTTCACCTCATCACACTGATCCAAATTCCATTTCGTGGGGATGAGACCGAGGGAATAGAGCTTGTCCAATAGGGCCGCACTGAAAATCGCTCTCTTTGGGTCTTTCGGGTCTATCTCCTTGATCTTCCTCGCCAACTCTCTTGTCTCCCTCGACAACTTGTTGTACCTCAACATTCAAACAATTATTTTCTTACTGCAAGCCAAGACTCGCCGCAAATGAATCGATTACTGTAGTTTGACACTCACTTAGTGTAGTCTTCTCGCTTCTGAATGCCATACCGCCGCAAGACCTTCACTTCATGTAGGTTGTTGTCCACTTCCCACGAAATGAAGTCAACTTTTTTCAGAAGCTTTTTCTCCGCAAACTTTAGCTGACGCATCGTTCAAATACACGTCACACTGATTGAAAAAAAGAGACAAGTGGAATAGCCGGATAGCTCATTGTTGGGTTGGAATTCCAATCACACATTTAATTTCTGTGACGGCCAGATCCTCGAAAACATCACTGTACAATGGCCAAAATTTCTGAGTAAAGAAAATGCGGTGCTCGAAATTCAGTAAATGCGTTCTCGCCGCAAGATTCAGGTATCACTTGAAATGAATATTTCATCACGATTGAACCAACTACGAATACGGGTTCAGTATCTGAAAACGGACTTTCCAGCATCAAATCTCAGCAAAAACTAGATGAGTTTCACAGTAATATTCAAGAAGCACAACAAACCCTCACGAGTTTTATTACACTCCGTCGACAGATGAACAGCTTAATAGCCAAGGAAAACCGAGAATATCAAGGAGGAACGTTTATTAATTTCTTTTTGCATGGACACCACGTAAAAAAAAGAGCTCAGAGCGATCACAAATCTTCGTCATCGTCCGGCAGCGCAGTGTTCTGTGCTTCCTTCAGCTCGTCTTCGATCTTCTGCCGCCACACAGGGTCCATTTGGATTTCTGGCGGCGCAATTGCGGGTGCTGCCACGAATTCCAGGTTGGGGTCCCCGATGAGTTTGCGGGCAAGCCAGAGAAACGGCTTTTCAATATTGTAGTTGGACTTGGCGCTGAGGTCGTAGTACTGCAAATTCTTTTTACGGTGAAACACAATGCTCTTGGCCTTCACTTTCCGATCCTTGATGTCCACCTTGTTACCACACAGGACAATCGGGATATTTTCGCACACACGCACGAGATCCCGATGCCAATTCGGAACGTTTTTATAGGTGACTCGAGCAGTAACGTCGAACATGATCACTGCGCACTGTCCTTGAATGTAGTAGCCATCACGCAGCCCGCCAAACTTCTCCTGACCAGCAGTGTCCCACACGTTGAAGCGAATCTTTCCCCGGTGGGTGTGAAATACAAGCGAATGAACTTCAACACCGAGGGTCGCGATATACTTCTTCTCAAATTCTCCCGTGATGTGACGCTTGACGAAGGTCGTTTTGCCGACACCACCGTCACCAACCAAGACGAGCTTGAAAGTGGGCATATCAGCTTCTCCTGCCATCGTGCACTTCGAATACTCGCGACGATCAGCGGATAATTCTGCGCGGCGAACAAATTTTCAGTTTGAAACCTGAAAAAGGCAAGGCGATACCCGACTCGAACTTCACATATCATAAACAGAGTCCGTTTGGTCATCGTTTGCGGGTCAGACAATGATCCAATCAGATAGATTAATCAAGCATCACGATTCATCAGCATGCCGTTCAAAGATGAAACGAAATTAATCTTAATGCGTTATTTAGTTTTCACAGGAAGCACGGTCAGGTTAATAAAGAAACGGGGCTATAGGCACTTTCCTTTCAAGAAATTTGCAAACGCAATTACCAAGGAACTGGTAGCATAGTTTTCTCTAGCTATAACAGTCACACGCACAGCAGATTCACACAACAGTACAGATTCGCGTCAACTCTTCCCGGCGGGTCCAAGGCGAATGCGCGGCGGCTGTTACAGAAGTGACAGAAGGGATGCCATCTCCCATTATAGTCATACAGAAGAACGTGACTCTACCATACTCCCGCTCTAAAATGTCTGTTCAATGTACCCAATCCAAATATTACAGGTGTTCCTAGTCTTTCAGGTGAAAATAGTTTCCATCTCTTTCAGAAAATACCAATTGTTCCACGGGCTTCAAGCTGTACATTCCCAGTAGTGTGAAGGGGAAAAATGAACAGCGCTGGATGTTACACTATTGCATCTCAGAACGCCCCAGTATCCCTTGGAAAATGTCACTTCTTCGAATGTTCAACTTCAAAATTGAAATACAAGCTCATTTTCTGGCAGAAAATTTTCTATTCATCAACATTCAAGTAACAAAAAAACACAAATAAAAATCAATAGGGTCAGACATACAATACCCATGAAAAATCAGCTCAACTCTTCCACTGAATCCATAACCCGCCTCCCAAACAACAAATCTCCCCTGCCCCCCTCACTTAACCTCCTACTGCCAATATAAAATCCCTCTGGAGCTACTGAATCCTCAACCGTCTCTTCACTGTTTTTCAGTACTATCAAAGTTACTCCTTGTTGAGTCTGGTGCTTGAAGTCTCCCTGCTCTGGGGTTTCCTGACCAAGTGAAGATAAAGCAGGATTGCTGGATGACTTCAGAACAACTCTCATGTTCTCCATGCTTCCTTCAGGGGCATCTGCTGGCAGCAGCAACTCAAACTCTTCAACCGCATTTTCATCCTCGCTCTTCCCAGCATCCACCAGATTTGAACCCACAGAGAACTTCCTCCTAGGTGAGTCCAATTAAGAGATTAGTATTGATCATTCATCAAACCTCACTTGATGCATTGCCAGAATAGAAATATTGCAAAAAACTTTTTTCATCCAAGGAAAATAATTGTTTTGATGTCATTGCTCATTAATCTACTTTACAAATAGCTCCATACAATTTATTATTCAATTTCTGAACACTTCCTTTAAGAAATCCCTAATTTGAATTTTGTATCCAAAAATCTTCCTGGAAAAAACACACGGAAACTAAATCTAGAAACTAATTAATATTATAGCTAGATCTTCAATATCTCCCCCGATCAAAATTGTCACTGGCCAGCCATATTCGGCCGCACTCCTTCAATTCATCACTGATGATTCTCAAATTGGCAAAGCTAGCAAAAAAATGTCTTTGCTTAAATAAATGTACTAACTGCACGGTAGGTGGGGCAACAAGGAGTCCTTTTTGATGTTGGTCGATCAAGTCACAGGCTTTACCCAGGATCACAGTGCTGTTCAAAATCCGCATGGACAGGGCGGCGAAATAGCAGAGCACGCATAAAATCACACCTCCAAACGTTTCCACAGTCACAATCTGCGTCACAACTTTAATCAAAAGCACAGCCAGTGGCAAGGTCTGGAATCCCAGACGTCGAGACACGAAATCCGAATGATCCGAGAAAGACTAAATAAAACAAGCACAACAACGAAATCAATCAAGTTTGAATTGGCTTTTGAAGCATCAGCGGAAGCACATACTTTCGTTTGCTTGGTCCTCGCGACATCATAGGCCAACTGAGTCGTATACTCGTGATACACGTCCACGGGGATCCCGTTGAAACGCGTGATGAATCCGTGCTTCGTCCAGTCCACAAACAGTTCAGCAAACAAAATGACACCACAATCCAGCGCCAAGTCTAGGAACCGTTCTACAAATAAAATTTAGAAAATGACTCTGAACTAGGAATAACAATATTCAGAAAAAAAATTGCAAGAAGTGCTCTTGCAAACCTTCGTTTCCCCTTAACAAGAATGTTCTTCTTTCAAAATTTCACATTTTTCTCTCGGGTGTTGCATGTTTTTGGAAATACTGTACTATAAAACATAATGAAATACAAATTATTTACACAAGGTAAAATCTCCACATATAATGAATAAATAATGTATATCTTATGATTCAGTTTGTCTGAAAACGGGGATAGGTCTTCAGACAAATTTCTTGCAGAAAAATGGGGGTGGGCGGCTTACTCACGGGCACGTGGTACTTAAATAATCAAATAATACGGTATTACTATTTTCCCACAAAATTTCAGTCCTACACGCTCAGAAACCAAGCATCTCATTATAAACATTTTTCTCACGTCACTGGAAATTATTTGTAACAAGATTTTACTGTTAAAAATTCAAGAGTAACCAATAAATGACGTGAAAAGACGATCGGCAGAACAAGTCCTCCATGAACCTCACCTTTACTCCATGAATATTCCTTCATCGTCAGCAACATGATCACGCAAAGCAAGATCGAATAATGGAATCTCTCCCGAACATCCGAGCAAGTCAATTGAAATAAGTTTCCTTTGTCAAACTTCCGGAAGACGCTGGATTTCAGCTCCACGAACTAAAAACAAACATATTCAAGTTAATGCTCGTAAGATTCAAATCAGAAAAGCAAGCTTCGTCAGAAAAGCTGACATTGAAATAGAAAGTTTCTCATACGCCACAAAACAGCTGGTCACCAAAGCTTGGATTTTAAGGTTAGATCCCTTCGTGTTAATAATTAACTCTTTTGGGACTAGACTCTTTTTTTCCCCACAGGCATCCTAAACCACTCACGTTATTAGACATCATGATGGTCAGCAATGCTTTATTGTTGGCATTGATAGCCACGTTGAGCGTTGTTGCTTGTCCCAAAATCAAAACCGCATGCACAACTGCCGACATTCAAACAATTACGAGGACATTTTTCGGAAACGAGACACGGTTTAGTACTAACAAGCAACGGAAGAGGCAATCAGTAAATGAGGTATGACACCCCAATTCTCTCGCTTTCGCATCTTCGGCTCGGTGGCTGTCCAAAACAATGCGTCGATGCAATCTTGACCAATTGTTGACATCAGCTTGTCACCTACCTTCATTGAGAAAAAAAAGAAACAACATCGCACATTATTCGACAAATTCTTCCATTTATGGGTAAAAATCCGGTAAATCCCGAACAAATTTAACGCGCCAAAGCTGCAAAAAAATTAACAGGGTTTCCTACAATAACCATGCATTAGAATAACGGAGGAACTTGGGACACAAAATCGAGAGTTTTAAATGGAATGAACCAGGACAGGAAAATTAGCAAATTTGTCCATTACGAAATTTTTTTTTTAAACTGCATTTTTTTGGACTAAAAACTGAGCAAATTTTTAAAGTTTCGAACTAAAACTTGGGAATTTTTGGAAAATTCAGAAAACAGGAAAGCATCGTTTTAAAATTATTTTGCCTTCAAAATTTGATAAATTCAGAAAGTTATGAGTGAGAATTATCAGGATTATCTCCACTTCACGCTGAACAACATTAAATTCACAATTTTTCCCTGAAAAACACAAAAACTTTATCTGATGAGAGGCTTGCTCCAATTACAATATTTGTGAAGGAAAAACGCGTGTCACATAAAAAAATTTATCCAAGAACGTATTACTGTAGTTTCGTTTTGCGGGGACCCACTGTATTAGTTAATAACAATTCCACGCGTAACTCAATTAGCCCTTCTTTGTTAATTCAGCAAATGTAAACAGCGGATCAGGATGAATCGAGGAATAATTTTAAAAAAAGCCATCAAGAGTTCAAGCGACATCTGCCAGAAGAAAAATAATTCAAAAATATATTGGACAAGATGGGAGAATTCATCATAGACAACCTTTACCGCTTAAGAAATTTTGGTCTCTCCATAAACCTTAGAGTTCTGAACCGAGAAGAACATAAAAATTAACAACCATTACATAGCTAAAATCCAAGCCTTACTTTTTTTAACTGCCTTTTTGAAGTATTTTCAAGTCAGGGATATTTTTTCCTTAGTGAATATCTAAATTTGCAATCCCACACAGTACATGCAAAATAAAATTTTTAAAACAATGTCATTAGTCAAATCAAACCTCGATCATGTTGAAGATGATGTAAAGCTTCATGACTGACTGGGTTTTCACAAAGTGATAGAGAACAGAGATGTCAACAATGCACATGAACTTGTAACATATCAACAGGATGCAAATCTTGAGGACGTCACACGCCTCATCGGGGAACACGAAAGTCTGCGGCAGCCTCCGCGTCCTTCCAATAAAGAACAAAAAGGCAGCGTGAGAAACTCCGAAGGAAGATAACTTTTTCTTCTTTTTTTGCCAAAATACAATACCTCACTAGGGACTTCAGAGGTCGCAGTACAATTGACTTGACTGCCAGAATAAACCGAATCGGCAAGAAGGTGAACAAGTACAAAAACGCGTCCATGCACTGGAAAAATCCATAGGCGACGAAATGTTCCAAATTCCTCGGGATCGAGAAGAACGTGTACAGATTCTTCCTCCTCTCCTCCAACCTCGCTTCGTCTCCATCTAGCACAAAATTCCGGTTCAGCTCGGCACGAACGAAGTTCCAGAAACTTGCCCCCATACCTGGAAATCCCTCACGTCAAGCAAGTAGAAAAAAAAGGAAAAGAAAGAACAGTGATTCAATTCGAGTCAGTTATATCCCACAATGGGCCACAACCGGTTCGATTTTGTCGGCTTCGAGAGGCCAACAAAAACAACCTCTAAAACTCAAAAAACTCGGTATTCGTAGCAAAAATCAGTCTCTATAATAATTCCTCACCACGTTCCCACCCCACAATCTTTTGGGACACACCAAAAAAAAAAAAAAGAACATCGGCATTGTGATCACAAGTAAAGAAATTCGCGCACAGGTTTCTCCAGTCCACAAAAATGCCTTGAACTGGATCAAGTGTGCTCGGGTAGACACATTCACACACACTGTTTCACCCGAGAAGCGGTCTGCGGAACAGCAGCAAGGCCGCCAGACCTCCGGCAAGCAAGGACACCAGGTACAAGTCCCACGATTCGCCAAACGTGGCCGTGAATTTTCCAAATACAGGGAAAGTGACTGCGGACTCGGTGAATGATACCAGGGAATATGTCAGCGCCAATTTCGCCATCGCCAACGCTACTGGCACCTGTAAAACAACATAGAAAAAAGTAAGACTTCCGTTAAATCTCCAGAAAACGCCATATTTTTCCGTAAAATTTGGGGCTTGCGAAGAGGAAAGAGCATTAAAAAGTGTATTCAAAAGCGAAATCAAAATTACTTCCAGTGAAAGTGATCAAAGGACAATACAACCAATCAACAGGCCCAGAATTCCTTATTCATTAATTTCTGTAGTACGCAAGAAAATATCACGAAAAAACTTTCATTAAATTTCAATCACTTAGCTAGATAGATTATTTTCTGCATACAGTTGAACCTTGATAACACAACCTCCTCAAGTCAAATACCTCTTTATGTCAATTTTTTAAGTCTCTCTTTGAATTCCCTTAGAAACAATGCATTCAAAACCTCCCTAACTCCTAGACTTCCCCATCAAACCTCCATGACTCAAATTTTCTGGAAGCCTTTTTGCTTCGCTTTTATAGGAACAGGGAAGAAAAAAGAAATAAGAACAAATTACATTTTTATTCAAGTGAAAGACTCATTGGGCAAATGAACCCATGCCTCCAAATGCAGCATCATTTCAACTCATTCAAGAAGCAATTTAAGGCCCAGAATTCCACCAATTACAATTTCCTGTAATTCTTCTTCCTCCCCCACAACAATACTGTATTTTTTTTTCAACTGGAAACCTTTTCCCAACTAGCATTTTTTTGCTGGTCCGGTGGTCCCTCAAACTTCGATTTGGGGTTCGTATTTATAGGAATTCGTCTCTTCTGACCTGAGCATCGGGGCTAGTTTCAGCCGCCATGTCGTAAAACCGTTTGGCCAGGTGGAAGTCTTGCTTGAGCCCGAGTCCGTGCTCGTACATGTAGCCCAGGTTGAACATGGCCTGTGCATTGTGATCCTGGTCACTGGCAAGTCGGTAGTGCGATGCAGCCACCTCAAAGTCCACGTCGGTGCCCCAGCCGTTGTAGTGGTAATCCCCGAGCTTCACTCTGGCCCACGAGTAACCCTGAGCTGCTGCACGGCCCCAGTACAACAGGGCTCGACGGTACATTTCCATGCCAAGGAATTCCGCGAAATTCCCACTTTTCCCCTCGCTCTGGTCGAATATGAAGCCCGCGTTGCTCTGTGCGACTTCATACCCAAGATCGGCTGAAATTCGATGAAAAAATAATTAGAAAACAGTTTTGACACTTTTTCTTACCCCAAACTCTTATCAAGTAACTGAAATAAGTTCGAGAGACGGACGTTATATCATACTCCGAAAGGCTTGAAACCTAACCAAAATGCCTTCCAAGCAGAAAATTCAGTGCAGTACATAGAAAAAAAATTTTGGCGAAGGCGAAATGTAATGCATGAGTTCAGAGATGGATTCCTCGAGCACTGTACAATGCGAATAGTAATCCTTTCAGACATGCAACAGAAGTAAGAGGACTTTTTGGTTCCGAATTTTCATCTAATTTCAAGATTGAAGTATACAATAAAGTACATGCAATCGATCGTCCAATTAAATCGAGGGCTTTCTCAAGTTGACCACAGCTCTTGTTTAATTCTTTCATTACCATTTTCTCCAAAATGCCACGTTTTAGTACGTACTGTAAATACTAGAGGTTAGTAATTTCGGCGAGAACTGACAGATTTTAGATAAAACTCCTCGGCCATATGGTGAATAAAATGTAAATAACCGGCCAACAAAATAACACTTTAATTCTCAAAATGTATCAACAATTTCAAAATAATCACAACGCACCAAGGAACATGTATTTGATGAGAGCGTCTTCCGTTCGACCATTTCTGTAGTCGTGATGGGCTTCCATGAATTTCTCAGCCCACTTTCCACGCTCGGCGACGTTCTTCAGCAATTCCATGGCCGCGTGACAGGAACGCATCATGCCTATCCCAGTGGCATGCATTTGGGCCAGGTAATAAATAGCTAGCAAGTGTCCAGACTGCGACGCCAGGTTGAAATACTTGATGGCCATCTTGTAGTCCCGTCGCACACCCAATCCGTGGTAGTACATCTTTCCGAGCTGCAGCTGACCATCCACCCATCCTTGCTCTGCAGCCTGGATGAAATACCTGAGAAGACATTTATTTTAAAACATTTTTCAAGAAAATGTCAAGCGACCAGAAAAAAATCGATTTTAGGAGGTTATAAAACAAAAAGTAGAGTAACAATGAAGACCGGTATCTTCATCTTAAATTTCGTGAAGGAAACGGCACTTGAAAAAATCTGATGAAAAAATAAAAGTTGGCTTTTCTCCTGTTATTGTAGCACTTCCTACATATTTTCGCCAGGTGAAAACAATGATTCTGATTTTTTCACTCAGAGAAACCTTTTATCAAGCCCACCTTTCTAATTTTTTGAAGACATTCCACTGAAGCTGCTTCACTGGTTCTTGACTTAATTTTTTCAAATAAGCAGACACTTTTGTAAATACCTTGCCACGAAGTCTTTCAAACAAAAAAATTTTGAGTCGGAAACAACTTTATGAAACTTTGCAGGTCCGGAGAATTTTTTTTTTTATCTACCTGTCCGCGAAAAATTTTATGGAATTCGCCGGTCCGCGGGTTCAAAAAAGGTTAGGGGAATACTGGGCTACAGAACACTATTTGACAAAAAAAAAATCGTTCAACAGAGAAAATCGTTGTAGAGTCAGAGAGAGCGTCTACGGGCAATTCCTCCACTTGTTTCTGGTAACTGCACCTCAAAGCACGAGAATAATCCTTGTCGACGCCCTTCCCGTAGAGATACATGAGCCCGAGTCCGCCTTGTCCCACCGGATTCCCCATCTGCGCCGCCTTCGTAAAGTACTTCATGGCAGTTTCGTTGTTTTGCTGCACGGCTTCATTCCCTTCCAGGTACATCTTGCCAAGGAACGCGAGGGCGTTAGCGTTACCAGCGTCCGCGGCCGCCAAGAAATACTCGATCGCTTTGTATGGATCCGGTTCAACTCCTCGACCACCTGGTGAACGGAAAAAAAGGAACAACGTTATTCGGACTCGAAAAACATTTTTGTCATACTGTATAACGCGCACGAAAAATGCATCACACTATTAAATGAAAAAATACACTGTTTCAACAAATTCTTCAGAGTAGTCCAAAACACGTGCAGGGCTAGGGTGTAATCCACGACCAAGAAATTGCGGGATATACGAGAAAATAGTCTAAATTATCTAAAATAAAATTCTAGTAGTCCGTGGGGTGTAATCAATGATCATTTGGCAAGAAATAAAGAGAACATAGGCCAGAGCTAAGTCTCTCACTTTTATTATTTAAAGATGGAGTGCGTCGTTCTTTAACGCACAAAAAAAGTTATGCACTGCGGTATCAACTGGAAAAATAAACTGTTGCAGCGAATTCTTCACACCATTCCAAAACACGTGCAGGGCTAGGGTGTAATTTACGACTATTTACCAAGAAAATACGGGATACGAGAAAATAGTCTAAATTATCTGAAAAAAAAAAAATTCCTCACTTTTAGCCCTATTTTTGAAAAAAAAAAAATATTCTTGTCGTATAACCCGCGAAACAGGAAAAATAAACTGCTTCAAAAACTTCTTCAGAAATGTCAAAAAAAATGAGCGGGGTGTAATGTATGATTATTTGCAAAGAAAGCAACGAAAAAGAGAGCATAGTCCAAAGTACCTCACATGTAATAAAACACTCTCGTGGGAAAAATTCTGGGAAAAGGTTCATTTTTACCGCTTATACGATCCTGTGACTCAATATTCGATATTCCCTTAAAAATATGAATTCAAGAAATTTTAATGCTTTTTGAGGTATTTTTTAATGAAAAAAAAATTACCAGGATCACGCTTAGGCCTCGGTGCGTAAGTTTTTCAGTCATTTGCTTTCCATGCTTTGAATTAATTTTACATATTCAAAATTGATAATTTTCTGGCCTTCGTTTCGAAATTTGATCAAACAGCATCAAAATTATGAGAAAATATAGAGCTGAAATACTGACAGTAAATGAGGTTTGCCTCTCACAGTTTTACGTTTCATAAAATTGCAGACTGTTCATTGTCAACAAAGAATTGTAAACTCTTCTTAGCGACTACACTTCAGCTTAGACAAACATATACGTCCCTGAGTGTTTTTGGCAGTAGTCGTATAAGTGATGATGAATGCAAAGGTAACCGAAAGTGTCAATCAATGAGAAAAACCTTACCCGAATTTTTATAAAACTTTTAGACGCATAAATCGAGACCAGCTTGAATTAGTTCCTGATTTAGTAACTCGATTCAAAATGATTTCAAGACATTCCCGAAACTTTTGAACCACATTGCACGCATCAATTATGAATTCAAATACTGTATAAAATTCGGATACTTCAAAATACCACGCAGTTGATTTCGAATACGCGTTCCAAAACAAGAGTTTACTTGGAATCCGACACTCAAGAACTACGGAATCCTTTTCACAGGTCACGTAGACCTTCCTGCAAATATAGCTTCAAAAAGAAAAATAAAACTATGCAAAAAACGGATTCACAGAAAAAACAAGAAAAAACCCGCGATTTATGTTCCCTACACCTTCAACTCCTACATAGTTTTTTATACAGTGCAAGCTTTGACATCCCTGGCACGAAGCCACATCTACAAAAAAAATGAATAAAAATAAATAAAATGCTACACGTTGTGCTGAACACACAAATATTTCCTTGACCTTTTATCTCCAGATACTCGTCTAAAGACACGGTATATGATGCGATATTTCTTTTTCCTCAAAACGAGAACCAGTGGAGTTCAAAGAGCAGTGCACATAGTCGAATTGACGGCTTGGGCTTTTCGCGCAAACCCTCTTGTCATTCAAGAAAAAAGTTCTCCATGCAAAAACTGAGGAGTAAAACGATGAATCATGAATTTTGCACATTCTTTTCTTCACTGGAGAGTCTTGTAACATGAATCAAATAAAGATGACGAACTGCTGAAATTGCTCACCATTACCGCGAGAAAATTACTCGCTTTTCAACGCAATTTGAAGGCAGTTCAAGTGCCAAAAAATCCCGTCTCAAGTAATTTCCCTGATCGGAAAACCAGGCTTCGCAAAAAAAAAAAAAAAAAGATCTCAACAATATCGCAATATTTTCTTTCCTACAGTAAAATCGCATTACAACGAAATCATTGGGACTAGGAAAATAACTTCGCTGTAACGAAAAATTCGATTCAAATTTAAACATTGTGGCTATTGGAGAGGGACCTGAAAAAAAAACGACTTCGTTGTACTGGTTGATATTCGTTATCACGAAATACGTCGTAATAGAAGGTACCCACGAAAATGGCCAAACATTTTGTTCTAAAATGTAAAACTGCGCATCTTTTTCGCAAATGGACAAGAGCGTGTTGCAGGTTGTTTATAATCTCAAGAGTGGTTTGAAGGGCTCTGAACTCAGAAAAAAAATTTTGGGCGCTAAAATATAAATTTTATGTCAGCATCTAGCCAAAAAAAAATTCTTTTAACGCATGAACAAAGTCTGCAATCCAATAATTACGCCGAATTCTTCAAAAGGAACCAGAAAAAAATTTCCAATGCGACTTTCTAAAAAGGAAAATAAAAAAATCGACATTCCCAATGCTTTTTTCCCCTTTTCATGTTTTCTGCCCTGATCGACGAGCATCATTACAAAGGGAAAAATTCGGGACAAAGTCATTATACTGGTCTAACGACAATGAGAGCGATCAATAACACCACCACCACCCCCCTCCCTCCTGGTGCTACAGGACATTGGCAAAAATGGCGCAAAGGTCATTCTGCAACTCGCCAAGCACCGACCATTATTGCCTGACCCAGCCTTGAATAAAATAAAAAAATATATAAACGCCCAAGGTGGTGGTGGTGGCGGTGGCAGCAGGTCACCCCCCGAATGCGTGCATCAAACACTGCCTTTTCGCATTGATTATTCATGAACTCAGCCATTTATCGGCTACTGCCACCGACTCATTTCCCCTTCACCTTAGCCACGCATGTCCAAGCAGCCAGCGTTGCTCACGTCAACAGCAACAAAAAAACCCCCTCTTTCGTCCGCATTCGCCACGACGGCCTGTGTGACATTGAATTACGGAGGGAACATGAAGAGTGGAACTCTACTTGAAAATTTATAGATAACTTAATAAAAACACTACTTGACAAACAAACGAAAAAAATTTAAAAGAAACGCGAGGACAGAAACGCACTCGAGGGCGAGGAACCAGTTGGGGCTTATGCACGAGCCGTCTTGTTGCGGCTGGGATCGCAAACAGAACCTGGGTGGCAGCATGGCCATCTGCTACTGCTACATCATCCGGACGCCCACAGGCGCCTTTAAGCTCCTCGAGATCGTGAGTGACTAGCATTTGGCGGCGGACACGAGAACCCGCCATTTCTAAGACGCATTTCAGTATTTTACCCCCCCCCCCCCTCCCCCCAAAAAGCCAAAAGTGTGAAACATTTTCAAACGACAATATTTCTGATAACATGATGCAATTTGCACAACAATTGATACAGTGACGAGTTTCGATAGTACGGTGCAATACTTGAAAATCATCCTGGGTGAAAGAAAAACTCATCAGTGAGTTGGCAATCTTTAGAATGAGTTCACACCGTTGAAACACTTCATAACTCGAGTTAAGATCAGTTCTAAGACCCATTAGCGAGTGTAAAAAGCAGCGTCACACTTCATCACAAAGTGTGTTAAAATGCATTAGCAAACAGTGGACAGAAAAGTGCATTTGACGTTCAGGTATTACAGTATTTTTTTTTTAACTGAAAACAAAAACCAGCTTCAGTTTTTTCAATTTACAACAACCTGGGGCCAATAATAAGCCTATGATATCGTTTCGCAAAAAAAATCTGTAAAAAAGTGTACAAGGCTGTTTGCCCTATTTGCACTAAAAATTTTAAATTTTCTGCACGGCGTTAAAAAATCATATCTAACTCGTCCTTGGTATTATAAATTTGTTCAATGAGTTAAATCATTCACGTGCAAATTTGAGACGTCATGGATTCCAAAACACAACTTGATTTTCAGCCCTTTGTGGGGAAGCGAATTTATCTTCCCAAGCATTGGCTCTTGATTGGACATGAACTTCTTTGATTTTGGCCCCTTTATTAGCAATGAAAAGGGATTTTTTCACGCCAACTGAGTTGGCACAAAATTGATGCTTGGCAGTGCAAAATATTACTTAGTAAGCCACTCCAGTCGATGAACATATCTGACCTCGACCCTGCACGAATACAAGGGCTGTCCCAGTCAGACGCAACCTCTGATATTTTTTAGAGTAGGTGTGAATGTAAAAAAAAAATTAATAATGACATAGCTAATGATGATCCAAAGTTCTGGGATTTAATTTCAGATTTCTAAAAAACGTTTTACAATTTACTGCATGATGATGAATGAAAACTTTCCAATTACAGCCAGCGTTCTTTCAAGTGCTAAATTTTGTCACTTTTGTTTTACCCCACAAAAATATCAGTAGACTTCTTTTTTAAATGGTTAAAACGCCAATAATTAAATTGTAAGCTAGCCGTACAAGTTTGTAGAAGCCTGAAACTTTTTCTTGTTTTGCCCGTTGTATTTTCTGAAGATGATGGTTGAAACGACAAAATATTCAATTTTTAGCTAGCCTTACAAAATTTTAGCAACCTGTGAGTCTGTGACATAGGTAGAGAACTCTGGCTGTCATTGGAAATTTTCACTCGTCATCATGCAGAAAACTGGAAAACATTTTTGAAAATCCGGAATAAATCCTACAACCGCAGAACATCATAATACAGTGAGACCCCCACATGCGGATGCCTCGACTTGGGGGACATTTATTTATAAAAAAAAAATCATAAAAAAGGTCCAACATACGGACACTGACTCGACATGAGGACATTGCATGATAAAATTGCGTATAAATTTTAGGAAAATTGACTTTTATTAAGCTTAATTGCAAGAAACAGATATTTCCAGCCCTAAGATCTTTGGAAGAAAAAATATTTGCTACTTTTCCCATCCATTCAGGTAATTTAAAAAATTTACCTATAGCACAGAGGGACTGCCTTCTCTCTTTGGGAATTGAATGTTATTTTTACAGAGGCCAATATTTCAATGAACTGTACAGCAGTATACTATTCAATGCTCCAAATGTTCTTCTTGGGTTGAAATAATATTCCCTGAATCAAATTCAAGGCAAAAAAAATTTTCATGGAATTCTGAAGAATATTTCTTCCATAAAACACCGATAAAAAATTATACAGTATAATGTAATTCCATGGGAAAACAAGACCCGACTTAAGGACAATTCAACTTAGGGACACTCTTGATGCACCAATTAAGTCCGCATCTCGGGGTCTCACTGTATATATTTTTCATCACACGTATTCTGAAATATCAGAGGTCGCGTTCAACTGAGACAACCCTCCAATGGTCCTCACGAAAATAAAAATCCCTCTCACTAAAAACTCCATGAATCTTTTCTAAAAAAAAAAAAAAAAAAAAAAAAAAACAAAA